>JABUQX010108863.1:0-48914 GCA_015478945.1 Trachelipus rathkii | reverse complement strand
TAGCGGAAAGCGCTACGGCGCGTGCGGTGCGGTTGCGGGGCGGGCGGGGGTGCGATGCGGTGGCTGAGGAAAGACGCAGAAGGGCTTAAAAAACAACTCAGAAATGTGTTTCCTTCGGGAACACTTCTTCGACGTAAATAATTAATAATAATAATAATAAGTAATGTATATTTATACATTTGTACGCGCGACGTTTAATCTCTCTCACGCTTCGAACACATGGTCGAGTTAGCGTTAGGCTTAACTCAAATCTCGGGTTTGAAGCCAAAAAGGCTATTAAACGCGGGCGTAAGCGGGCTACGCTTCTCGGGGGCAGCACCCTTAGGGTGACCTACCGTCCAAAAAAACTCGCGCTGTTTCGTTGCCTAAGAACGACATTATATAGATTATATTCCAAGTTTATAAGCAATATCTCTAGTCTTCATATCGAAAAGGGTGGTAGAGCTCAAACCGGACCATCACTACTCACCTAATATTTTTTTTTATTCAAATACTCATTTATAGGGAACTTAACAGATAGACAATACGCTTATTTCATCTTTTTGAAAGACTTTCTTATTGTTTATGAAAACTATTCTGATTTTAACACATGACCCTTTGAGAATCGTATTAATGTTATTAATTTAGTTACTATAAATAAAATCCTATCAACTTAATAATTTAAATAAAACCAATTTAATTTTTTTTAAATCAAATTAAAACTTTGGCAAAAGTTTTTTAAAAAGCGCATTACATAAAACACGTATGCAAGTTAATTAAAACGCATCCGGCAACTTTTCAACATTAATTATTGCCAGTTTGCCTCCAATTTGCAAAACAAAAACCGTGTTTCCGGGCAGTTCAAGCGGAATGTTATTTGGTGGCAAAATGATCAGGTGAAATCCGCTTGAAAAGCGCTTCAGATGTCGATATTGAGGCAAAATTTTTCTAAGTTTTTTCTTCATAACTCAATTCCGGTTGTTGATTCTCAAATCCGTTTGAATAGCACGGAGGTCAAGCGCAGATATTTTAAAGAGAAGAGAATATGGCATATTATATATAATATATAATAATTATATATATAATATTATTATATATATATTATATATATATATTATACAAATGGATATAAGTGCCTATTATTATAATACTATATCATATATATAATATCGTAGTTAAGGGGTGGGAAACTCACGGGAAAACTGCCGAAGAGACCCCGCTCCTACCATCTTTGTGGCTTTACTCTATGGTATTCTTGACGGAGGTTAGCCTCCCAAAATAGGGCAGAGCCCCAGAGGGGGTTTTTTGGTTTCTAAAAGGGCAACCTAATCCGTTAATGTCCTTTTTAGCATTTTTTGCACTTTTTTACTACTTGTTAACGTTTTGTCCATAATCAGATCCAAGATCCCCAACTTCGGAGATTTTGGGATTTTTCCCATATGGCAGCCCTGCCACGTCAAAGGCCAAAGACTTGAAAAGCCATTTTGGAAGGGTTTTTGGAAATTCAGTCATGTCGCAGATGACTTGGAAATTTCCATCATTTCATCAGATTTTGACGTTTGATACGTCAAAACCTAGGGTTTTTAAGGTCGTTGAGACCGAATTAAAGGCTGGGAAGACGACTTCCGAGGTTTTGAGACTGAACTCAAGGATTTTACCCCCAAAAGGGGGGCGGAGCCTCCAGAAGGGGGCTTTTTGGTCCTAGAAGGTTTTAAATGATCGACATTTTGATGTTTCCAATCGATTTATCGTGATCGAATACCCCTAAATCGTTTAAATCCTCTTTCTACGTGCTCTGGTTGGCATTTAGCACTGAAATGTAATCGAAAGAAAATAATTACAATAATTAACATTCGATTAATCGTGGTAGTATCAGAACACTCGGACCGGTGGCAGCTTTTTCTCAAAAAGTATAAGAGATATTTCTTCAACTTGGATATTAATCTATATATGTGGATAGCAGAATACCGTGTAAATTCAAGTCTGTAGGATGTATAGAGAGCGGTGGTCACCCCGAGGGTGGACGCAGATATTGCGCTTACGCCCTTGTAGCGGCATTCCCGGGGAAAAGCGGGCACGATTAGGCCTAACAATCGTTTGGGCTACCGACCACCTGGAGGTCAAACAGACCGAAGGTCTGTGTTGACCGACAGACCACAGACTGAGCGCGCCGTTGCGCATCACATACACAGTATTATATTCATTATTACGTCTGGAGATTTCGATTTCCGAGGAAATCGATCTGAGTCGAAAAAACGATCCCTGTAAGGGATAGTTTTTACGCATCTCTGACTTCGGCATTCCACCGAGGTTTCTTCTTCGCATCCGGTTCTGAGTCCGATATATATCTACAGGTGACGAGTTAACGTATCGCTTCAACTGTTATGTTTATGAAGTGATAAAACTGATCCACGCAATTTTTGGTGACCGTAGTCACCCCTAAGGGGTGTTGCCCCCTTAGCGCCAAGGTCAAAAATTACGTTCCTGAAAATCCTGTTAGGCTTAAGGGGAGACTTTATCCTCGGACCCCACTTTTTGAAGTCAAAATCAAAATTTTTACATTTTCTTATACTTATCTAGATTATTAGAAAATTCCTCCTGAACATCATGGCTGTAATTATTTTTAAAAAATTCTTAAATGGTTTTTTAGATTACAAAAAATTTATTTAGAGATGTCGAACTAAAAAAATTTCAATTCCATCAAACTTGTAATCCAGGTTGCTAGAGGTTAAAAAAAAAGGTTTTATTGATTAATTATAGAAAATCTATTTTTTTCATATTCTCAAACCTCCCCCCCATTCTTCGGATTTTACTCAGTCAATTAAATGGAATCGAAGCCGGAGCGGAAGCGGAACCGGAATCCCGGAGCCGGCGAGCCTGGTGCTGAGTGCCGGTGCCCGGAGCCAGATCCTGGTAGAAATGTTTTCAAGAAATAATTTTTTTAGATGAAAAATTTATTGCAGAAGACGTCTAAACAACTTTTTCAAATAGTGCAGAATCCTAGTCGAATGCCGAGCCGGATAACGGAGGGATCGAACCAGACCCGGCTGTCGAGCGGATCCGGAGCAGAGTATGAAATTTTTTCAAAAAATATTTTTAGTAAAAATTTATATGCCAGAAGGACGTGCTGAACATTATCAAAATGTGGCAGAAACCGTTAGTCGATCCGAGCAGGATATTGAAGTCATTAACAAGATCCGGAAAGCCAGAGCCGGGCCGATCCCTTCGGTATGATTTTTTTCAGGAAATATTTTTTGGTGAAAAAATTATTGTCAGAAGACGTGCCGAACAATTTTCAAATAGGGCAGAAACCTTAGCCGGATCGGAGACGAAAGCGAAGCCAGAGCGGACCGGATCCGGATTCGGAATCCTGGGTAATAACTTTTCTTCAGAAAATAGTTTTTTAGGTGAAAAAATTTATTCAGAAGACGTGCTTTGGGAACGTGCTGAGCAATGTTCAAAAAGTGTAGAAACATTAGTCAGATCCGGAGCCGAGTTAAAGAGTCGTATCCGGAGCCGTATCCGGAGCCGGATCCTGGGTATGAGTTTTCTGAAATACTTTTTTTGTGAAAAAAACTTTTAAGAAGACGTGCCGAACAATTTGCAAAATAGTGCAGAAACCTTGTCGAATTCGGAGCCGAAGCTGAAGTCGGAGCCAGGCGATCCGGATTCGGATCCTGGTTAGAATTTCTCAGAATATTTTTTTTAGAGTGGAAATTTTATTTCAAGGAAGACGTGCCTTGAGCAATTTCAAAAAGTTGTAGAAACATTAGTCGGATCCGGAGCCGAACCAAAGTCGTATCGGAGCCGTAATCCTGGGTATAAATTTTTGCGGAAATATTTTTTGGTGAAAAACTTTGTCAGAAGACGCGTACTGAACAAATTTCAAATAATGCAGAAACCTTAGTTCGATCCGGAGCCGGATCTGAAGTTCGGAGCCAGATCCGGATCCGGATCCGCGATCCGGATCCTGGGTATGAATTTTCTCAGAAAATATTTTTTGAGGTGAAAAATTATTTCAAGAAGACGTGCTGAACGATGTTCAAAATAGTGTAGAAACATTAGTCGGATCCACGGAGACCGAAAGCCGAAGTCGTACCGGGAGCCGTATCCCGAGCGGATCCTGGGTATGAATTTTTTCGGGAAATATTTATTGGTGAAAATTTATTGGTCAGAGACGTGCAGAAACAATTTTTCAAATAGCTGCAGAAACCGTTAGGCGGATCCGGAGGCCGAAGCTGAAGTCGGCGGCATCCGAATTCGGGTCCGGATCCTGGGTATGAAATTTCTAAGAAAAATATTTTTGACGCTTGTGAAAATTTATTCAAGAAGAGATCGTTGCTTGAGCAATGTTCAAATAGTGTAGAAAAATTAGTCGGATCCGGAGCGAAAGCCAAAGTCGTATCCGGAGCCGGATCCTGGTATGAATTTTTTTCGGGAATATTTTTTGGGTGAAAAACTTTGTCAGAAAGGCGTGCCGAACATTTCAAATAGTGCAGAAACCTTAGTCGACCGGAGCCGAAGTGAAGTCGGAGCCAGATTCGGATCCGGATCCGGATCCGGTATGAATTTTCTTTCAGAAATATTTTAGAGGTGAAAATTTATTTAAGAAGACGTGCTGAACAATGTCAAATAGTTCTAGAAGCATTTAGTCGGCATGCCGGAGCCGATATCCGAGCGGATCCGGAGCCTGATCTGGGTATTGAATTTTTTCGGGAAATATTTTTTGGGGGAAAAATTTATTGTCAGAGGACGTGCCGAACAATTTTCAAAATAGTGCAGAAACATTAGGTCGGATCAGGAACAGCAAAGCTGAAGTCGGAGCGGATCGGCATCCTTGGTATGAATTTTCTCAGAAAATATTTAGATCAAATATTTATTTCAAGAAGACGTGTTGAGCAATGTTCAAATAGTGTAGAAAAATTAGTCGGATCCGAAGCCGAAGTCGTATCCGGAACCGTATCCGGAGCCGGATACTGGGGTTTGAATTTTTTTCGGAAATATTTTTTTGGTGAAAATTATCTCAGAAGACGTGCTCCGAACAATTTTCACAATTAGTGCAGGAAACCTTAGTCGGACCCGGAACCGAAAGCTGAAGTCGGACCGGATTCCGGATTCGGATCGGATCGCTGGGTATGAATTGTTCTTAAGAAAATAATTTTTTGAGAGTGAAAAATTTATTTTCAGAGACGTTGCTGAACAAATGTTCAAATAGTGAAGAAACATTAGTCGGATCCGGAGCGAAAGCCAAAGTCGTATCCGGAGCCTTCGGAGCCGGATCCTGCGGTAGGAATATTTTTCGGGAAATATTTTTGGTGAAAAATTTATTGTCAGAAGACGTTCCAAAACAATTTTCAAAGTAGTGCAGACAACTTAGGCCGGATCCGCGAGCGGAAGCGAAGTGAAGAGCTGGATCCGATCGGATCCTGGGTATGATTTCTTCAGAAAAATTTTTTAGGGTGAAAAATTTATTTCAAGAAGACGTGCTGAGCAATGTTCAAATAGTGTAGAACATTAGTCCGATCCAGGAGCTGAAGCAAAGTGTATCGAGAGCCGGTACCTTGGGTATGAATTTTTTTCGGAAATATTTTGTTGGTGAAAAAAACTTTGTCAGAAGGCTTGCCGAAACAATTATCAAATAGTGCATAAACCTTAGTCGAATCCGGAGCCGAAGCTGAAGCGGAGCCGGAGCCGGAGCCGGAGCCGGAGCCGAGCCGGATCCTGGGTATGAATTTTCTTCAGAATATTTTTTGAGGTGGAAAATTTTTATTTCAAGAATACGTGCTGAACAATGATTCAAATAGTTCTAGATTGATTATTCGGATCCGGAGCCGTATCCGAGCCGGATCCGGAACCTGATCCTGGGGCCCTATGAATTTTTTCGTGAAATATTTTTTGGGTGAAAAAATTTATTGTCTGAAGACGTGCCGAACAAAGTTCAAATAGTGCAGAAACCTTAGTCGTAATCCAGGAGCCGACAGTCGAAGTCGAAGCCCGGACCGATCCGGATCCTGATCTAGGGTATGAATTTTTTCAAGAAATATTTTTAAGTGAAAAATTTAATAGAAGAAGACGTGCTGAACAATTTCAAATGTTGTAGAAACATTAAGTCGGATCCGGAGTTCGGTATTCCGGAGCGGATCCGGAGCCGGATACTGGGTATGAATTTTTTTTATAAATACTTTTTTTGGTGAAAATTGATTGTCAGAAGACGTGCTAAACAATTTTTCAAATAGTGCAGAAACCTTAGTCGGCTTCGGAGCCGAAGTCGGATCTGGATCCGGAGTCTGGAGACGGATCCTGGGTATTGAAATTTTTTCGAAAAAAAGAATTTTTCTTTTAGGCAAAAAATTTATTGCCAGGAGACGTGCTGAAAATTTTTAAATGTGCAGAAACCTTAGTCGATCCGGAGCCGAAGCCAAAGTCGAAGTCGGAGCCGGATCCGGATCCTGGGAATGAATTTTTTGGCAATAAATTTGTTAGGCTGAAAAATTATACTTGTCAACAGACTTAGCTGAACAATATTTCAAGAAGTAAAGAAACTTAGTTGCGATTTCGGAGCGATCTGAAGCCGAGTCGGAACCGGATCCTAGGTATGAAATTTTCAATAAATTTTTTTTAGGCTGGTAGAAAAATTTAATTGCCAGAAGACGTGCTGAATAATTAACAAATAAGTTAGAATCTTTAGCCGTCCGGATCCGAAGTCGGAGCGGAGCCGGAGCCGGATCCTGGGTATGAATTTCTTCATTAAATACTTTTTTGGAGAAAAATTATATTGTCAGAAGACGTGCTGAATATTATTTACAAAATAGTTCAAATTCCTTAGTCGGATCCGGGACGGTCGGGGCGGAGCCGACGTATTGAATTGTTTCCGGAAAAAATATTTTTTAATTGAAAAAATTATTACCAGAAGACGTGCTGAACACAATTTTCAAATATGCAGAAACCTTAGTCGGAAGCCAGAGCCGGAGCCGGAGCCGGAGCCAGAGTTAGATTTTGGGTATAATTTTTTTTCAAGAAATATTATTTTAGGTGAAATATAATACCAAAAGGAAGTGCTCATCAATTCTTCAAAGTAGAACGCTTAAGCCGGAGCCGGAAGTCTGAATTAAAAATAATTATTACGTTTGCGGGGATTGTATATATATAAAAATATATATATATATTATATAGATATAATATATATATATATATATATAGATATATAGTATATATATATATAATATTATGATATTATATATATAGTATATATATATATATATATATATATATTATATATATAGTATATATATATATATTATTATATTTATAGTATATATATATTATATATTATATATATATATATAATATATATATATATATATATAACTAATATTATATATATATATATATATATATATATATTATATATATTAGATATATATATATATATATATATATATATTATAGTCTCTATAAAAAATAGAAATATCTTCAGTGAGAGAGTCGGTTAAAATCTTTTTGAAATAGCCCAATAAATTCCTCAATGTCAAAGATGGATCATACGTCTACCTCTCAGCCATACCACGTGGAAAAGCACAATTTCAAATGCTAATAGGCATAATAGATAGCATTAACTGTAATAAGGTGATGTCACGAATTTTAACAATTTAGAAATAGTTTTTATAGATTCTCTGGATTGTTATAAACTTTTTTTTTTATAAAAATGAAATTTAATATTTAATTTAATATCCGCCTTCCCAGAAAAGAAGGCATCTCGGAACAGATTTCAAATCTAATGCTGTCGAATATTCACTGCTTTGAAACTCTGTGCTTATTTAAATCGAGGAGGGTGGTTGGAACACCTGCTGTGGCTAAACAGGCATTCTGCTTGGGTGCTCCTGTGTTACAGGAGCAACCAACCAAAGTCCAGGAACGCCGAAATGGGCACAACATCTGCTTGTGCGACAAATTTGCAATAAGGGTAAGCGAGAAAAAATTCACGTCGCGCCAAGGACTCGAAAACCAATCGACAGACAGCGTCGCCGTTAGACAATGTCACAGGAAGCATTACACACTAGTCGATCCGCCTTGCCCAGAAAAAGGAAGACAAATCGGAGAACAGTTTTCTCTAATTCTACTGCTCCGATATCCACTGCTACTGAAACTAAGTACTTATTACAATCGACAGAAGGTGGTTGGACACCTGCTAGTGGCTACCATGCGCATTCTGCTTGGGTGCTCCTTGGTGTTACAGGAGCAACAACCAAATCAAGGAACGCCGACGAAATGGCACGACATCACTGTTGCGGCAAATTTGCGAATAATAAGACGAATATAAAGTTTCCACTCGCGCCAGGACTCGACACCATCGACAACAGCGTCGCCGTTAGACAATTTACAGGAAGCTCCTCACTTCTTCCGAATTCCACCTTCCCAGAAAAAGATGGCATCTCGAAACAAATTTCTTATATATTGCTTCGAAATCCACTGTTTTTGAAATCAGTACTTATTTTAAATGGACAGGGGGTGCGTTGGAACAACCTGCTGGGGCTACATGCATTCTGCTTGGGTATATTCCTGGACGGTACAATTAGGCAACCAATCAAAGTGCAAAGGAAGAACGCCGAAATGGGCACAACATACTTGTTGCGACAAATTTTTGCAATAATAAGACGAAGGAAAAATTCACTCGCGCCCAGGGGACTCGAACCATTCGACCGACAGCTGTCGCCGTTAACAATGTCAGGAAGCTCCTCAACCACGTTTAGTCCGATCCGCCTTCCCAGGAAAAAATGAAGGCATATCGGAACAGTTTCTAATCATCTCTGCTCCGATTACCACTGCTTTAAGCTCGGGACTTATTTTAAATCGGGAACAAGAGGGGAAAGGGGTGGTGAACCCTTGCTGGGCTACAGTTGGCCCTTCTGCATGAGGTGCTCGTGGGTTACAGGAAGCAACCACTAAAGTAAAGGAACGTCGAAATGGGCACAAACATGCTTGTATGTGCCAAATTTGCCATTAATAAGAATAAAAATGTTCACTTCGCGCCAGGACTCGAACATCAGACAACAGCAGTATTGGGCCATTTAGGGACAGATGCAGCAGGCCTCAACCACTAGGTCCGATCCACCTACCCAGGAAAAGAAGGCATATCAGAACAGTTTCTAATCTCCTGCTTCGATAACACTGCTTTGAAACTCGGTAATTATTTAAATCCATGGAAGGGTGCTTGGAACCCCTATATATATATATATTAGGGATGTACCGATACCAGAAAAGAGGCCGATACCGATACCGATACTATATATATATATATATATTTTAATATATTACATTTATTTATTTTGCAATAAGTAATAAAAATATATATATATATATATATATATATTTATAATATATATAATATATATATATTAATATATAACTGTAATTATATTAATTATATAATATATATAGATATGATATACTATATTATATATATATATATATAATATACTATTATTATATATATATTATATAATTATATATATATATATATATATATATATATATATATATATATAAATTGAGAATAAATATTTTTTGCCGTCTGAAAAAAGAATTAATTTTTCAAATGTTTATTTGTTTATTGAAGCAACTCATTTTTATCTTTTCAAGAATACAAAAACCATTCAAGTAAAAAAACGAGAACTATTTTTTTTTCCTAAAATTGTAACAACTTCTGCATATAAAATCCTTAACAGAATGACGTTTATTTTAAATGCTTTTGTATGATGTAAGGTGGTGTCACACGTGATTGATTGTTTTTATTTCAAAAATTTTAAAACTTTTCAGAGATTGTCCAAAAAAAACTTTTAGGTAAAAGAAAATTAAAATTTGAAAATAAAGGTGTCTAAATGAAATTTATTACTTCACAAAATAGGAGTATTTAGTGAAAAAAGCATTGAAATATCTTGAATATTAAAGATTTTATTGCCCTTTTTGTGAAAGCCCCGAAAAAAAAAAAATTTCCCCTACCCCCCCAAAAAAAAAAAACCGGTCGGTTTGTTTTTTGGTTTCCCAGAAAAATTAAAGATAAATAATTTCATTCAAAAAAACATTTTCTTTTATCGGTTCGAAGAAATGGATTTTGAGGATAAAGTCTCCCCTTAACGTATCGGGCTAAAATTTGGATGTGAGCTATATGATGACGCAATCTCGTCGGAGACGAGAAAACGTTTCTCTGCGCCCCCCCGTAAGGGGATTGTAGCCCCACAAAAATTAAAATGATCGTAGAAGACTGAAACTTGGAGAAAGCTGGAGGATTTCGAAGTCGGAGACGGAGATGGAAGCGGATTCGGTTTCGGAGTCCAGGGACCCACCGGAGGAGGGTCCCCCTTTGAAAAAAAAGAAGAAGAAATGCATGGAATGCAAAACAGAGGAAGAAGAAGAAAGGAAGAATGAGGAAGGAGGAGGAAGAAGAATGAAGAATGAGGAGGAGTCTGAGGAGTAGGCACAGACCACCGGTGCTGGAGCCGGCTGCTGTGCAAGATTGAATAACATCGGTATAACAACATGTTAGGTCTTTATATTATGTTATTTGGGTCTGTAGATTCGAAAATAATGGTTTCAGAACCACTCAAGAAATAAAAAATAAATAAAATAAATAAACAAATAAATAAAATTTCTATACTTTTTACGTATAAGTTACAAATTTAGCGTTTTACAGTACCCTTAAAGCAGTTAAATCACTAATCAACATCATCCAACCAGCATCCAACCCCCTCCTGACCAGCTATGATCTATTGATTCTATGGATTTAAGGTCACATTTTCGTGTTATCTTTGTGGATAAACATTAAACATAAAATCAAGTTCTTTTATACAAAGATCAAAAAATATATGCTGACGTAACAAAGTTTTTCACATTAATAAGGCTTACTAGCATCAACGGAACTAAGAAAATAATGCTACAACGACAAACTTAACTCATCTTAAACAGGAATAAACGCGTCAACATTAACAAAGTTTCATACCTAACAGCAGTTAAAGTAACTTAAAGCATCAGCAGCCAAAACGTAAACTTATTATCACACTTAGTCAAGCTGTTCTCTACACATAACAATGTTTAATTACACTACTGGTTGATATGTAACTAAAATTACCATAACTTGTGTAATTATCTTATAGACCGGTGAAAGTCTATGCTAACGTAACAAAGTTTTCCTATTAATAGAGCTAACTGATTAACATGAACTAGGATATTAATATACAATCGACAAACCTGAGCACATCCTTAGCAAGAATAAACTGCTACATTAACAAAGATCCACTATCAACAGGAAAAGTAACTAACAAGACTCACAAAAACATATTCCATTCAATACTTTATCAACAATTATCTTTCAACATGACAAGTAATGTACATTAACACAGTATTATTTAACAAAAATTTAGCATAACTTAACCTAACCAGCCATAATACCTAATAGTAAAGACCAACCAACGGTAAAATCCTTTCCTCTGCTAAAGCTGTGCCTGAAGGAGAAGCACTTAACACACCAACAACCAGACGATGAAACAGGCCATCATCATCATCAATTTAGTCTAATAAATCGAAACATACGAGGGAGGTAAAACAAGTTTTTCATTTTTTAGTACACATATAATTTCATTGAAAAGAGTGTTATATAAAGACATAAAACATTTATAAATACATAAAACTATAAGTTTATTTAATATATTAATTCATCTATTCAGAGAACATAGGACTCAAGTTGGGTAAGGGTTTCAGATCTCTCGAAATTCAGCTATTTTTTAGATAGGCTGTAAGTGTCGAGTGCCGTGGAGTAATCACGAAACCATTTTTCGTATTCTTTGAGATCAGCATCACTCATGCTGCCGACCATATTGCATGGCAACTTTCCCAAATGATAGTATTACACGCACTCCCTGTTATACTGTAATTCATACGGGAAAACCATATGTTTCGTGTAAATGTCATAGATTACACCATATGCTATATGTATTAAGTCCTCAAGTATGTTCAACATCGTTAAGATGGATGTTAATTCGTCTTATTATTTTAAAGCATGCCTGCTCAATATTTTTCAGGATTGTTCGAACTGTGAAAACCTAGTACAGGACGCATGAAGTCCACACAAATCGATGGGTTTCCAATAGCTTGCGTACATCAAGGGTTTTAATATTGTCACACGACGAGTAGAGCACAACTTCTATTCTATTATGACCTCTCACACTGTCACCTCTGATAGATTTTTTCACTACTCGTCGAACCATTGGATAAACATACCTTATCTCTACCAGCAGCAGCATGTCGATATCTTGATGAATCATCAGCACCAAACGAATAAAGGGTCTATTTATATTGACACCTTGGTAGAATACAAGCAATGTATCGGTATCCATGCGGGCTGACGCATAAATTTTATTGACACAACGTTGGGAATAACGAAGCTTCTCGTCGTAAAGATATCAACAACAGACGTGGAGATGCGGGGAGATATGTCATCGTACCAGTACAGCGAAAAAAAGTCCTACTGAAGGAAATCGTATGCGTAAACAACCTTATAGGTAATGAGAGTCTTTCTTTCAACCAATCAGAAGAAAAGTAAACAAGAATATAAACGCACGAACGAACCATATCACTTCAAAAGGGTATACTATTCTCTTAGACAACAACAACAACAACAACAACAAAAACAACAACAACAACAACACAAACAACAACAACACAACAACAAACACAACAACAACAAACAACAACAAAACAAACAACAACAACAACGAAACATACCAAAAATAAGTTCTTTATATTGTTACGTTGGGCGTTATATGTTAACGCGACATTGTTTTCACATTAATAAGGACATAGCATACCAGAACTAAGAATATACTGTACAATGACAAATCTAACACACCTTACGCATGAATAACACTAACATTAACAAAGTTCCATACTTAATAGCAGTAAAGTACCTAGCACACATACAAAACCTAACCTATTCACTCTTTTTCAAGCATATCTCTAACGTTACAATGTTAATTTACATTAACAAACTGATTACGTGTAGATTTAGACTATCATTTCGAAATAGCGCAACAATGAGTTCTTTATACTACCATTGAATAATTGTAACATAACAAGTTCTTCATATATAAGTAACATAGCATCATCTTGACTAAGAAAAAGAAGTGTACAACACAAAACTACACACTTAAGCACGAATAAAGTGTTAACATTAACAAAGCACCACACTTAACACCTAGTAAAGAACTAACATTGCATATCAAAACGCTAACCCTATCATACCTTTTCCAAGGCATATCTCTAACATATTAACGTTAATTTTACATTGACATAGTAATATTTAACAAGAATTAATCATAACCTTGTTTAATTATCATAACAAACACACGAATAATTGTAAAACATAACAAAGTTTTATCAAACATAACACAAAAAATAGGTTTTTTATTATACTAACCATCGAATATATGCTTAACCACCAAAGCTTTAGCGTCAATAAGGCGTTACCATATCATAACCGCAACTAAGAATATATTGTACAACGGCAAACTTAACATACCTCGTGTATGAATAATCAGTAACATCCTGAAAACATTCCCTACTTGTTCAAAGGTAAAGTAGCTATAGGTCACACCATACTCGATATGTCCCTACTTTTCTTCACATATCAGCAACAAGGTAAACCGCATCGATCTTACAAAAATTCCTTAACAAGTGGACCAATCTTATCAAGGATACCAACATCTGGAACTATGAATTAACACATCTTCCTCAAAGTGTCACTCGTTTTGAGTATCAACATCAATTTGTCCTATGAATAAACATAGACATTAGAAAAATTCTAGGGCAAACCCTAACATTACCCAGCAAAAACTTAACCTAGGCTCACGTTTCTAACACATCATCGTCAGTAAACACAATATCTTACAAAAAATCATCATTTCTCTAACAAATCAGTTTTATTTTCACAATGTTCATTAGTAATATTTAACAACGTACCTAACTACAAATAAACAGTTTTCATTAATCAGTAAATCAAACACCCATCCCGCAGTCCCCTACCCATCCCACCCGCCTTTGATCTATTGAACTATTGATTCAAGACATATTTCAAGTATCATTTTATGGACAAACATAACAATAAAAATAAGATTCTTTATATACTAACAACGAATATCTGCTTAACAAACAAAGTTTTAGCATCAATAAACTAACAAATCAGTATCCGCGAGCTAGAAATATAATTACAAAGGCAAACGCAACATACCTTCACTATTGAATAATCAGCTAACATCCTTAAAAATTCCCTACTGATCAAGGATAAAGTAGCTAACAGCTTCACACAATACCGATATGTTCCCACTTTTGAGCATGATTAGCAACAGGGAAAGCCTATATCTAACAAATCCCTTTAACAAAGTGACCAATCTATCAAAGATTGCCACCATCTTGAAACTATGAATTGACACTATCTTTCATCAAAGTGTCACTCGTGTCGAGTATAACATTATTTGAACTATCAATAAACGTAGAATTAGCAAAGGTCTAGGGCAAACCTGAATTATTCCAACAAAAACTTAATAAAACTCACGTTTTTAACACATCATCGTCAGTTAACACAGTATATCTTACAAAAACTCATCATTTCTCTAACCAATCAGTGTTATTTCCAATGTAAAGCTAAACTATTAACATAACGTACTTAACTTACGAATAAAAGTTTTCATTAACCACCGGAGTGTCTAAGCAACACATTTACCTTCAGCAGAGAAAATCCAGGGGGATCGCCCTTGAAAGGTGTGAATCCTGCGAGGGGATCACCCCGAAGGAGTGTAAGCGGGCTTTGGGCCTAAGGCCCGAAGGGCTGAGGCCTTACCCTCTATCGGAGGTGTTTAAAGCCGCTTTACAAGGATGTGAATCTTTAGAGAGATAGTATAGCGGCTTACCAACGTTGAAGGTTCTATGTTCTCTGAATAGATGAATTAATTTATTTGAAAATAAAACTTATATTTTTAATGTATTTATATGTTTTTTATGTCTTATATAAAACACTCTTTTCAATGAAAATATTATGTATAAAAACTGAAAAACTTCTGTTTTACTTCTTCCCCCCATCGTATGTCGATTTATTGACTACATTGATGATGTTGGCTGTTTATTCGTCTGGTTTGTTTGTGTTAAAGTACGTTATGCTCATAGTTTAGCTTTACAGAGAGTAAACTTTACTTTGTTTGTCTTTACCTATTAGGTATTATGCTGGTTAGCTTAGGTTATGCTAATTTTTTTGCTATAAATAATACTGTTAATGTAAATTAACATTGTCCCTTGTTGAAGATATGGTGGTAAAGTATGAATGGAATATGTTTTTGTGAGTCTTGTAAGTTACTTTTACTGTTGATAGTTTGGATTTGTTAGATGTTAGCAGTTTATTCATTGCTTAAGATGTGTCAGGTTTGTCGATGTATATTATATCTTAGTTCAGTTAACATCATGTTAGCTCTAATTAATATGGAAACTTTGGTTACGTTAGCATACTTTCCACCGCGGTCGTATAAGATATTACCACAAGGTTATGGTAAATTTTAGTTACATATCACCATGTTAGTGTAAGATTAACATTGTTATGTTATGCTTGACAAGTTGTGAATAAGTTACGTTTTTGGCTGCTATGTTAGTTACTTTACTGCTGTTAGGTGTGAAACTTTGTTAATGTTGACCCGTTTATTTCTGTTTAAGATGAGTTAAGTTTGTCGTTTGTACATTATTTTCTTAGTCAGATGATGCTAAGTACGCTTTATTAAGTTGAAAACTTTTGTTACGTCAGCATATATTGTTTGATCTTTGTATAAAAAATTTATTTATATGTTATGTTTATCCAAAAAATGATACACGAAATGTGACCTTAATCAATAGATCAATAGATCATAGATGGTCAGGAGAGAGGTTGGATGCTGGTTGGATGATGTTTGATTTAGTGATTTACTGCTTAGGGTATATGTAAAAACGTAAATTGTAAGTTATATAACGTAAAAGATAAGAAAATTTATTTGATTGTGTTTATTGATTTATTTATTTATCTGTATGGTGTCTGAACCATTATTTGCGAAAATCTACAGCACCCAATAACATATATAAAAGACACTAACATTGTTGTTATACGAATGTTTATTAACTTGGCACTGCACCGGCTCCAGCACCGGTGTCTGTGCCTACTCCTCAGACTCCTCCTCATTCTTCATTCTTCTTTCTCCTCCTTCCTCAATTCTTCCTCTTCTTCTTCCTTCCTCTGTTTGCATTCCATGCATTTCTTCTCTTTTTTTCAAAAGGGGGACCTCCTCCGGTTGGGTCCCTGTGGGACTCCGAAACCGGAATCCGCTTCCATCTCCGTCTCCGACTTCGAATCATCCCTTCTCCAAGTTTCAGTCTTCTACGATCATTTTTAATTTTTTGTGGGGGCTACATCCCCCCTTACGGGGGGGCGCAGAGAAACGTATTCTCGTCTCCGACGAGATTGCGTCATCATATAGCTCAATCCAAATTTGATAAGCCGATACGTTAAGCCCTAAACAGGATTTTCAGGACGAATTTGACCTTTGGCGCTAAGGGGGGCACCACCCCCTTAGGGCGTAGACTACGACGTCACCAAAAACTTGCGTGGGGATCCAGCTTCATCCACCTTCATAAACATATACAAGTTTTGAAAGCGATACGTTAACTCTACCATGGTAGATATATATCGACTCAGAACGGATGCGAGAGAAACCTCGGTGGGAATCCGAAGTCAGAGCGTAAAAAACATATCCCTTACAGGGCATCGTTTTTCGACTTCAGATTGCGATGTTCCTTCGGAAATCGAATTTCGAGCTAATAATAATAATAAGTAATAAGGTGTCATGTGTATGCGCACCGCGGCTCAGTCTGTAGTTCTGTCGGTCAAACAACCTTCGTCTGTTTGACTCCAGGTGGTCGGTAAGCCAAACGATTGTTAGGCCTAAATCGTTGCCCGCTCGGAACGCGCCTACAAGGGCGAAGCGGCAATATCGGCGTCCACCCTCGGAGGTGACCACCCTCTATATACATCATACAACTTAAATGTAACACGATTCATGCTTATCCATATATAGATTATTATTCAAGTATTGAAGAAATATCGCCTATACTTTTGAGAAAAAAAGCTGCACCCGGGTCGGGTGTTCATGATACTACACGATTAATCGAATGTTATATAACTGTAATAATATGTATCGATATTTTTCAATGTATTGAGGCTATCAGAAGTTGTAGAAAGACGATTTAAAGGTTGATTTAGGGGTGATCGATCACGATAAATCGATTGATCATCAAAAAATTGATCTATCGATCATTTAAAACCTTCTAGGAACCAAAAAAAGCCCCCTTTGAGGGGCCTCCGGCCCCCTTTTGGGGTAAATCCTGAGTTCAGTCTCAATACTCGGAAGTCCGTCTTCCAGACCTGAATTCGGTCTCACCGGCCTTGGAAACCTAAGCTTTGACGTATCAAACTTCAAAATCGCTGAACTCTAACGGATGGAAATTTCCATGTCAGCTGCCGACGTGACTGGAATTTCCAAAACCTTTCAAAATGGTTTTTCAAGGTCTTTGCCTTTGACGTGCAGGGCTGCCAATGGGAAAAATCTCCCAAAATCCTCCGGAGTTGGGGATCTTGATCTGAATTATGGACAAAACGTAAAAAAAGTTTTTAAAAAAAAGTGCAAAAAAATGCTAAAAAAGGACAAATTTTAACGGATTAGGTTGCCCTTTTAGGAACCAAAAAACCCCTCTGGGGGGCTCCGCCCCCTTTGGGAGGCTAAACTCGCGTCAAAGGAATACCATAGGGTAAAACACGAAAAGATGGTAGGAGTCGGGGTGTCTCTCGGCAGTTTTTCCGTAGTTTCCCACCCCTTACTACTATATATATATATATATATATAGTATATAAATATATATATATATATATATATATATAATATATATATATATATATATATATATAATATATATATTATATATATATATATTATATATATAATATATATATATTTATAATATATATATATATATCATATATATATATATATCATATATATATATATTATATATATATATATATATAATTCTATATATACTATATATTATATATATATATAATATATACTATATATATAATATATATATATATATATATATATATATATAATAAAATGGCAAATGATGCTATTACATTAATAACTATCTTTGAGTAGTGGACACTGGACAACAGTCGTCAGCATCTACTACTCAGATATGAGTTGAGAAGATCCAACGTTTTCCTAATACTTTTTAAGCACTTTCAAATAATTAACGGTATGGAAGGATAATGGTAATAGTGATGATGATAGTGTTGATGTAAATGGTGAGATCTACCACATCCATTGGTAGATGAAAAGGTACTATCATCGAAGGCCAAGATTTTTAGTGGCTACTATAAGATTGTCAAATGTACATGAGGAATTATATTTCAAGGTAGAGTTCATCACATTGGCGTTTCCTTTTACAGTTGTGTGTTGAGAATGTTGAAAAATGTCACCGTTATTTATGGTATTACTATTATATTCGGGATAGTAGTTAGTAGAACTTTTGTCTGACACCAGTCCTTCATTATCATTTATGTTGTCTATCATCTATTGGGCTTTGAAAATATATTAGAAGAATAATGAGTTAAATGTTTTTTACTTTTTCTTATGGGATATATGCTATTACTTGGATGCTGGATACTCAATACTGTCTTTCGGATGTAGTGGAGGTAGTGGTAGTAGAAGAAAGTCTTTCTTTAAAAGCATCTTCAGTTTTTCCAGAACCTAGATCTTAATCTACTGTGTTGTTGGAAATGATTATGGAGAACGTTAGTGATTATAACTGTGGTAAGATACATGGGGAGATGTTGGGCGATCCGGAGTATTGGACTGAGGCAGAGGGTAAGAATAACACAAAGAAGGTGCTTCTAGTAAGTTGTGATGGAATATGTATGGTGAATCAAAATTCAGATCTTGAGACCGAGATCTATGGGGACTAGGTTTCTTATTAATGGGACTGTGGTACTTTTGACATTTATTACAACCATTATTCAGGTCAGAAGTGTATTTATTATTTCTTAGCGCTTCTGTTGAAACTAAATCTTCGTAATTACTACTATTTATCGTTTGATAGTAATGAATTAGCTTAGCAGCAAGAGCAGCTGAGTTCAATTGAGAAATTACTATTACAGCAACTGCTATTATGGTGATGATGGTATCCCTTTTTGATTCTCCAAAAGTGATTATGACTGAGTGAATTACCACAATTGGAATTTCGTAGTGGTTGGCAAAATACAAGTTAATTTTCTCCATGCTCGCCTGGATCAGCCACAAAAGTTCCTCATGCTGATAATGTACTTTTTCTGCTTGAGAGAACTCTTAGAACTGGTTCTTTTAATTTCCATAATTTCCCTTTCCTCGCCTTCTATAGGATACCTTGGTGTCATATTGTAGTCACCATTATCAATTTCCAATGAGGGTGAAGATGAGTTACGTCTTGATGCAGTTGGTAAAAAGGTCAAATCTCCTACAACAAATAATTCCCGTCTTGGGAACGTCAAAGACTCTCTAAAGCGAGGAATTACATTCTGCTTTGGTGTCACGTTCGGAGAAGATCTGAAAGAACTACTCCAAGACGATTCATCACAGTAATACCTAGCACTTTCACCCTGACTCGAATAAGGGTCCCTATTGAAGAGGGGCCTTGGTCTATTTTTTGTAGTTATAGTTAAGAGGGCCTTTCTTAGTTTTATAAAGCCCCTTTTGAGATGGGGTTATCGAGGGTTTCACTTTAACTATGAATAATCCACTCGGAGGTAGACATTAATGTCATTGATACTTACTAAGCTTGCAATATCATCTTTCGTAACCCTTCCTTGCTCAAGAAAACCATACAATGTGAATGCGAACACTTGCTTTTCACAGGCGTTTGATTCAACTCACAACTCATATTTGCGTCGCTTTTCCAGTCAATTGCCGTATGAGGTCTGTTAAGAAAAAGTTTGGGAGAACTTGTAACAGCAGATGATAAATCAGATTCGTTAATGCTGACAGCATCACCAGGATAGACATGATACCCAGCAGGAGTTAGAAGGAACTCATATCGGAACTGCGAACTAAAAACTCTGTATCCGAGCGATTTCCAGATAGAACTTCGTCATAGCCTTCCACATTTATTTACCTATAACCGAGTAGAATTTTCGTTTTGCAACACTTCAGCAGAGAGTTGGCCATTTCTTTTCTGCTTTTTTTAATAATAAAGTTTATAAATATTTTCGTAATATGCATTAATTAAGGGGAGACTTCATAACTAGACCCACTACTTTTTGAAGGCAAAATCAAAATTTTCACATTTTTTTTTTTTATCTAAATTAGTAGAAAAATTCCTCCTGAACATCATGGTGTAATTATTTTTTAAAAATTATAAATAGTTTTTTAGATACAGAAATTTATTTAGAGAGGTGTCGAACTAAAAAATTTCAATTCCAGTCAAAATTGCAATTCCAGGTTTAGGATAAAAAAATGTTTTATTTATAATTATAGAAAATCTAATTTTTTTTTCATATTCTCAACCTCCTAGCTCATTCTTTGGATTTTACTCACGGAGCCGGAGCCGGGCCGGAGCCGGAGCCGGAGCCGGGGCATATTTTTTAATGGGATAATATTTTTTTAGATGAAAGAGATTTATTGGCAGAAAGATGTGCTATGGGCAATTTTCAAATGAGTACAGAATCCTTAGTCGGATCCGGATCCTGATCCGGATCGAAGATCAAACCGGACGAGGTCGGAGCCGGAGTATGATTTTTTCGAAGAATAATTTTTTTAGAAGATCTGCTGAACGGTTTTCCAATTGGTGCAGAAACCTTATTCCGGATCGGGCTATGAAGCCCGAAGTTGGAGCCGGAGCCGGAGCCGGATCCTGGGTATGATTTTTTTTCTAAAAATATTTTTTAGGTGAAAAAATTTAATGCCAGAAGACGTACTGAACAATTTTCAAATAGTACAGAAACCTTACTCAGATCCGGGGGCAGGTGAAGTCGGAGCCGGAGCCGAACCCGGAGCCGGAGCCTGGGCATGAATTTTTTTTAAAAAATTTTTAGGTGAAAAATTTAATGCCAGAAGACGTACTGAACAATTTTCAAATAGTGCAGAATCCTTAGTCGGATCCGGATCCGGAGTCGGAGTCGAAGTGGGAGCCGAAGTCAGAGCCGGTGCCGTAGTTTGATTTTTTTTCGAAAAATATTTTTTTAGGTGAAAAATTTATTGCCAGAAGAAGTGCTGAACAATTTTCAAATAGTGAAGAAACCTTAGTTGGATCCGGATCCGGGAGCCGGGTTCTGGGTATAAATTTTTTTAGAAAAAATTTTTTTAGATGAAAAAAATTGTTGCCAAAAGACACGTGCTGAACGGGTTTCCCATAATTTTAGAATCCTTAGTCGGATCCGTTTCGGAGTCGGAGCCAGGTCGAAGTCGGAACCACAGTCAGAGCGGTGGTATAGTATAGGAATTTTTTTTTTCAGAAGAATATTTTTTTTTAGAAGATGAAAATTTATTGCCAGAAGTCGTGCTAAACAATTTTCAAATAGTGCAGAAACCTTAGTCGAATCCGGAGCCGAAGGTGGAGAGTCGAAGCCGGAGGCCAGGCCGGGCGGGCTGGAGCAGGCCGGAACCTGGGTATGGTTTTTTTTCCAAAATATTATTTTAGGTGAAAAATTTAATGCCAGAAGAAGAAGCACTGAACAATTTTCAAATAGTGCAGAAACCTTGGTCAGGTCTGGATTCGGATTCTGATCAAGTCGGATTCGGAGACAGGTCCTAGTATAAATTTTTCAAAAATAATTTTCTTAGATGAAAATTTATTGCCAGAAGAACTTGTGAACAATTTTCAAAATGGTGCAGATAGTGCAGAATCCTTAATCGGATTTGGAGTCGGAGCCGGAGCCGGATTCAAGTCGGAGATGGAGTCTGAGCCAGAGTATGATTTTTCAAAACATATTTTTTTAGGTGAAAATTTTATTGATAGAAGACGTGCTGAACAATTTCCAAATAGTTCAGAAACCTTGTAGTCGGATCCGGATCAGGCAAGCCAGATCTTAGGAGGAACGTTTTTAAAAAAATATTTTAGGTGGCTTTTGTGCCGAAGCTTATTACTGAACAATTTTCCAAATAGTTCAGAAGCCTTAGTCAGATCCGGAGCCGCATTGGCGTCGGGGCTGCGGGCGCAGCGGCTGCTGGAGTCAGGCGGAACCTGGGTATGGGCCTGCTGAAATATTTTTTTAGGTGAAAAATTTAATGCCAGAAAACGTACTGAACAAATTTCAAATAGTGCAGAAACCTTAGTCGGGTCCGGATGCGGATCCGGATCCGGATCCAGATTCGGAGCCTTATCCTTGGTATAAATTTTTTCAAGAGATAATTTTCTTAGATGAATAATTTATTCCAGAAGACTTGCTGAACAATTTTCAAATAGTGCAGAATCCTTAATCGGATCCGAGTCGGATTCGGAGCCGGATTCGAAGTCGGAGCCGGAGTATGATTTTTTTTTTCGAAAAATATTTTTTTTTTTGTGAAAATTTTTTGATAGAAGAAGTGCTGAACAATTTTCAAATAGTGCAGAAACCTTAGTCAGATCCGAAGCCGAAGCCGAACTCGGAGCCGGAGCCGGAGCCGGATCCTGGGTATTAATTTCATTCAAAAAATATCTTTTTAGGCGAAAAATGTATTGCCAGAAGACGTGTTAAACAATTTTCAATTAGTACAGAAACCTTAGTCGGATCCGGAGCCGGATCCGGAGCCGGGTCCTGGGTATGAATTTTTTTTAAGAAATATTTTTTCGGTGAAAAATTTACAGAAGATGTGCTAAACAATTTTTCAAATAGTGCAGGAACCTTTGATGGATCCGGATCCGGAGCAGGATCCGGAGTCGGAGCCGGAGCCGAATCTTGCTTATAAATATTTTTCAAGAAATATTTTTTAGTTGAAAAATGTGTTGCCAGAAGACTTGCTGACTAATTTTCAAATAGTTCAAAAACCTGTCGGATCCGGATCCGGAGTCGGAACCGGAGCCAGAGTTAGAACCGGATCCTGTTTATAAATTTTTCCAAGAAATATTTTTTTAGATTAAAGAAAAATTTATTGCCAGGCTTGATGCTGAACAATGTTCAAATGGTGCAGAAACCTTGAGATTTGGATCCCGGATCCGGAGTCGGAAACGGAGCCAGATTGGGTATAATTTTGTTACTATAAATATTTTTTTTTGGTGAAAAAGTTTATTGCCAAGAAGACGTGCTTTAAGCAATTTCAAATAGTGCAGAAACCTTAGTCGGATCCAGCTCCGGATCTGAGAGCCGCAGCCGGGGTATGAAACGGAACCGGATTCTGGGCATAAATATTTCAAAAAATATTTTGTACGTGAAAAATTTATTGCCAGAAAGTACTGCACAATTCTCAAACAGTGCAGAAACTGTCTGTAGTCGGAGTTGTAGCGGAGCCGGAGAAAAATAATAATTATTTTTCTTTTGGGGTTGTAAAAGATATCAAAAGCTTGAATTGATTCAATTGAAAAAAAAAAAAAGAATATATATATATATATATATATAGATATATATATATATATATATATATATATATATATATATATATATATATATATATATGTATATATATATATATATATATATATATATATATATATATATATATATATATATATATATATATGGATTGACTTATGAAAGAATCAGAGGTTGGGTGAGGTAGCAAGGGATGGTGTTAGAGTAATAGAGAATGACAGAGAGTGGAGGGTGCCCTACCTGTTATATGCGGATTTGGTTTAGTGTGGCGAATCTGAAAAAGCTTTGAGGGGATAAGTAGATAGATTTGGCGGGTGTGTAAATGGAGGGATTTGAAAGTAAACGTAGAATAGAGTAAGGTTATCTTTTTGAGTGAGGATAGTTCTATGTGCTAAACTATATTGACAGAGTGAGCAGCTCTAGCTTACGAGAACTAGTTCGCATATTTAGGGTATGTGTTAGTTGGAGAAAAGGGAACGGATGATGCAGATGTAGTATGAAGTTGTGTGAATGGAAGGAGAAGAGATGGCCGAGGATTACGAATTAAAATCCATGAAGTGGATAAAGGGAATAAGTCTTGGGGAGTGTGCTAGGAGGTCTTACATGACAGGCATGCCTAATACCTGTGCTAATGTATAGTAGTGAGACTATGGTCTGGAATAAGGGTATAGATCTATAAAGTACAGATATAGAACTTCTGCTGGGGCTACACGGCATTTTGATGGATTGCTCCTGGTTTACAGGAGCAACCAACGAAAGCACGCCAACATGAGCACATCAAGCTAGTTGCGACAAAATTGCATTAGTAAGACTGAGAAAAATTTCATCCGCTCCTGGAATCGAACCATCGTTAACAGCGTCGTCATTAGACAATGTACAGGAGTATCTTACCACTGAACACTTCAGCCACTCCAAAAAAAAAAGGCACTCGGAACAGTTTTCCAGTCTCCTGCTTCGATATCACTGCTTTGAAGCGGTACTTATTTAATCCATAGAAGGTTGCTTTTAACCCCCTACTGGGGCTACACAGCATTCTGCTAGTTTGCTCCCGTGTTACAGGGCAGCCAATAAAGAGAGTCAGGCCACGCCGGCATGGGAACATCATTCCTGTTGCGATAAATTTACCCAATGCAAGACGAAGAAAAATTCCTCGCGCCAGGACCAACCATCGACAACAACGTCGCCAGATTGAACAATGTACATTAGGCTCACCACTGGTCGATCCACCCTCCCAAAGAGGCATCTCGGAAGTTTTCAAATCTTCTGCTTCGATATCACTGCTTTTGAAACTCGTACTTGTTTAAAATCACAGAGGAGTTGGTTTGTAATCCCTTCTGGAGATTTTTTGACTTTTTGTTCTGCTGGGGTGCTCTGGTTACAGAAGCAACCGACCAAAGTCAAGGAACGCCGACATGCGCAAACATGCTTGTTGCGACAAATTTGCAATAATAAGACGAAACATTTCATTCGCGCCAGGACTCGAACCACCGACAGCAGCGTCGCCGTTAGACAATGTACGGGAGGCTCTACCACTAGTCCAATCCGCCTTCCCAAAAATAAGGCATCTTGGAAGTTTTCAAATATCCTGCTTCGATATCACTGCTTGGAAACTCGATACTTATTTAAATTCAAAGAAGGGTGATTGGAACCCTACTATGGCTACACGGCATTCTACTGTGGTGCTCCTGGGTTACGAGCAACCGACCATAGTCAAAGAACGCCGACATGCGCACAACATGCTTGTTGCCACAAATTTGCAATAATAAGACGAAAAAAATTTACTCACGCCAGGACTCGAACCATCGACAACAGCGTCGCCGTTAGACAATGTACAGTAGGCTCTACCACTAGCCCAATCCGCCTGCCCAAAAAATAAGTCATCTTGGAAGTTTTCAAATCTCCTGCTTTGATATCACCGCTTTGAAACTCAATACTTATTTAAATCCACAGAAGGGTGGTTGGAACCCCTTCTGGGGCTACACGGCATTCTTCAGGGGTGCTCATGGGTTACAGGAGCAACCTACCAAAGTCAAGGAACGCCGAGAAGCGCAGAAAATGTTTGTTGCCGCAAATTAGCAATAATAAGACGAAAAAAGTTTCACTCGTGCCAGGACTCGAACCATCGACAACAGCGTCGCCGTTAGACAATGTTCAGGAGGCTCTACCACTAGTCTGATCCGCCTCCCCAAAAAAAGAAGGCATCTCGGAAATTTTCAAATCTACTGATTCGATATCACTGCTTTGAAACTCGCTACTTATTTAAATCTTCAGGGGTGCTCATGGGTTACAGGAACAACAGACCAAAGTCAAGGATCGACGACATGCGCACAACATGCTTGTTACGACAAATTTGCAATAATAAGACGAAAAAAATTTCACTCGTGCCAGGACTCGAACCATCGACAACAGCGTCGCCGACAATGTTCAGGAGGCTCTGCCACTAGCCGATCCGCCTTTCCTAAAAGGCATCTGGGAAGTTTTCAAATCTCCTGCTTCGATATCACTCCTTTGCTTGGAAACTCGATACTTATTTAAATCCACAGAAGAGTGGTTGGAACCCCTTCTGGGGACTCGGCATTTTTTTCAGGGGTGCTCATGGGTTACAGAAGCAACAGACCAAGTCAAGGATCGACGACATGCGCACAACATGCTTGTTACGACAAATTGACAATAATAAGACGAAAAAAATTTTCACTCGCGCCAGGACTCGAACCATCGACAACAGCGTCGCCGTTAGACAATGTACAGTAGGCTCTACCATAGTCCGATCCGCATCCCCAAAAATAAAGGCATCACGGAAACGGTTTCACCATTTATCCATTCCATCATTCCTCTCCTCTCCTCACTCCTGCTCCTCCTCCTCTTTCTTAATGAGATCCTAAACAGAAAAATTTTCAAATTTATTGTTTTTCTTGTTCATTTTTCCTTACATGGAGATCATAAAAATCATTAAAAAAAAAAGTTGTCCGTGTATATTGGTACCAAGCTCACCTATAAACGTGTAAACAAACTGACGTTGATATTAAATGTTTTGGTAGAGCGTAAGGTGGTGTCAACCATGGTTGACTATTCTCTGTTCAAAATTTTTGAAAGTACTTTTCAGAGATTGTAAAATTTTTTTTTTAAAAAAACATTTTCAAATAAGGTTTTTAAATAAAATTTATTGCCACACTAAATTGGAGTATTTTAGTGCAAAAACAATTGAAATATCTTGAAAATTAAAGATTTTATGGCAGTTAGAGATTCAAAAAAAAAAAAAAATTCCTCTCTTCACCCTAAAACTGTTCAAAAACGAACAGTTTTTTTTGTTTGTTTTTTTCATAAAATTAAAGATATCATATTTGTTCATCAAAAAAACATTTACTTTTATCGGTTTGGAATAGTTGAGGTTTTGCTATGAAGTCTCCCCTTAAATTGGTAAATTTTTTATTATCTACGTATTTAAATTTTTGTATTAAAACTAATTATAAAGGAAATTAACCTATTATATTTATACATATTAAAATTTCAAATTAGTACAAATTATGATGACTGTTTACACCTTTTTTTCCCGTTAGGATTTAAGGAAACCGTTAAAACCACATTTAAGAAGAAGGCGAAATGTTCTCGCAAAAAGACGAAGGAAACGATCTATTTGAGGCTTCCCATCCTTGACTGGCTATTTCGCTATAAGATCAAAAGAGATCTCGTTAATGATATCATCGCTGGCTTTACTGTTGGTATTCTCAATATTCCTCAAGGTATTATTATTATTATTGTTATTATTATTATTATTATTATTATTATTATTATTATTATTATATTGTTATTATTATTGAGTGTGTGTATTATTATTATTATTATTATTATTATTATTATTATTATTATTATTATTATTATTATTATTATTATTATTATTATTATTATTATTATTATTATTGTTGTTATTTTTGTTTTAGTATTGTTATTATTGTTATTGTTATTATTGTTGATAGTGGTGGTAATTTTTAGGTAGTAGTAGTAGTTAAAATCAAATGTATTCATTGCATTTAAAGAGGTTTATTAAATTGAACAGTGTTGCATCTATTATTATTATTATTATTATTATTATTATTATTATTGTTTTTATTATTATTATTATTATTATTATTATTATTATTATTATTATTATTATTATTATTATTATTATTATTATTATTATTATTATTATTATTATTATTATTATTAACAGGGATGGCATATGCGATGCTGGCTGGGCTGGATCCAATTGTTGGTATTTATATGGGCTTCTTTCCGGTATTGATATACGCAACATTTGCAAGTTCAAGACATTGTTCTATTGGTAAGTACAGTCGTTTAAATTTCATAAATAAGCATTTAGAATGGAAATAATGGTTGTATTAGTTATAGTAATGGTAGTAGCTGAGCTAGAGAATACCACTACTGTAGCTCAAATAGTAGAGTGATCGGTTTGTTGCTCGATAACTATTTCAAGCCCTTGGATGCAACTTCCTTGAAAGGGGGGGGGGGGCAATGCGCGTGAGAGAAAGAGAGGGACAAAGTTAGGTCTGCGAACCCATGAAACCGGAGCAGAATTTTTTTTTTTTAGGGGTGTAGCCGGTGCAGAAAAAATGGTGCTGCTTCCGGCTCCGGCTCCGGCAAATACTATTTTTATAAATAATTTACACAGACCAATACAAATAATGCTGACGGATATGAGATTTGTTTCTCTCGATTTTCGTTTCGCTGAGCCCAAAAACCATATTGGTTTTTGTCTATCACACTTAGGCTTGTTCTTATTATCATATATATATATATATATATATATATATATATATATATTGTAGTAATAAAAGTGATAATTATTTAAGCGGAGCAGTGTACACTCTTTCAGCCTCAAAAACTGGTACTAAAGTTGATACTATTTTCAGTAGTTAAAACTTGCTATGTCTCTGTCAAGTCAAAAATACTCAGGAAACAATTGATTGTAATAATTGTTAAAGATAGTGTTCTTTTTTTCCGCAAGGTTAAAATTTAATAGACTAATAGACTAATTTAATAGACTAATAGACAGCTTTGAAACTAAGTCTTTTTAGACAAGAAAAACATTCGTAAAATGGTTCTAGAAGAAGCTATCGTATAGCTAACTAAAAAGTAAGCTTAAAAATTGATTAAAGAGACGCTTTGTGCATTTAAAAATAGATGCTTGCACAGGGCCAAAGGTAAATTATTTTGCTCTTAATATTAGATATGTAGACGAAGATAAAAACATTACTAAAACATTAGCAGTAAAAAAAAACAAATCGAAACATTTCAGTGAATACATTCATCAGCTTGTTTATTTAAAAGAATTCTAAATCAATAAGAGCAAGTAATTAGTATGATTACGAATAACGCACCAAATTTGATCAGTTCGTTTGAAAATTAAATAAGACATTGAGCAGGATCTTGAGGAACTGGTGAAAGTGATACAGATTTTATTGAATGTCAAAACTAAGAAGTTTTGGGTATTCAGAATGAACATGATAAAAGTATAAAAAGATTGTTCTGATGATGTTAATACTGATAGCTTGAATGAGGTTGGGAGCTCACACTTTACAATACTTTAGCAGCAAATATTATAAGCAAGGAGAGACAAATAGCAAAAGTAGGACGCGCCCCAAAATTAATTGAAGTTTTTAATGAGTCAAGATGGAAATGTGAGGTTTACCTGAGGTTTATCTATCCAATAATCGATAAGATCAAATTGAAACCCTCGTACAATAATTAAAATATTATTTCCTTGCAACCAAGAAAATTCAAGCAGAGGACTTGAATGTTGTAAAATTTTATAGAGAATGAAAGCATCTAATTAATGTATTAGAAAATAAAAGAAAGTTTAGCAAATGAAATAAAAATTCCATGAAGGTAGGTGAAAAAAAGGTAAACTAAATAAGCTATCCTAACCAAACTACAAATAACAATTACACTCACTCACCTTCTATTCAAAGTAGAAAATAGTCGCCTTCAGGAAAATAAAATGGCTCTCTTCTTACTAGTTACCGTAGTAACTACTTAATAAAGTCAAATTGTTTGTAGTCAGGGGTGATAAAAACCTATCCTATATACAAATAGGGAAAGTATCCCTGGGCCCAGATCCTACTTAACCTATAACGAGGAGTGACACGATTTTCCAACTTCCTAGTGCAAACCTACAAGCACCTTTATTTCAAGAATAGTAAACTTAAATAATATTAAAGGGGACAACAAGGTAACATAGACATTTTTACATGTAAGGTCTGAGAAAGGAAAAATAAAAAATCAGATCAAGCACAAAATTAGTGCGAAATTAAACTAGAGCAGCATTAATTCGGATCGCTTCAGGATCTTCCTCAAAACTGAAATCTATTAAAGGCTAGGAATGCTCTTTGTGAATTAGGATTTAAAATGAGTAACACTATCGAACAGGAAACGGAATCGGAATCAGGTAATTCATTAGTTTCAAGAATTCTATCTTGTCAGATGAAAATGAAGCCAATATTGATTGGGAATGATACTAATTGGAGCACGCAGAAAAGCGATTGATAAATGACAATCAGCCATTAAAAGACCTTCAACATAAAAATACTCTGGAAAAATTAAAAGTTGAATTCCATAAGGCATTAGAATTCATAACAAAAATCGACGGGAAATCAATGTTAACAGTTACATGAAATTTTGCAAGATGCTGCTTACCCAGTTATAGCTTTGCTTTCCACTCTTATGAGTGATAAGCTCTTATTTTCAGATTTAAAAATATTAAAATCGAATCTAAGGACATCCATCGTTATAAGAGGATTTTTATATAGTTCAAAGAGGAATCATTTTAAAAGTTAGGAAGAAAGGAAATTATAATTTAATTTTATTTTATTTTTATTTTTTATAAAATATTTTTTAAATATTTGATTGTAAGTCAAAATAAAAGTGTCACTAACAACCAATATTTTGACAAAAAAAATTTTATAACCTAGAGAACTAATGATATGTGTAAATAAAGATGAAATCATAATAAAGAGCCGGAGCCGTAGCCGGAGCCGGAGCCGGAGTTGTTTAAAAATTTACCGGCCCCGCAGCCCTGGTACGAACTGTAATGAAAAAAAAGGTTACTATATAGTTGAAGAAAAGAAATAATTGTTATTTGGTACATTCTTGTTTACAAGTTTAGTGTTTAGACTAAATTAATGCTTCGCATATTTAGTAAGCAGGTGGTCGTTTTTGAATTTTGATTTTCAGTATTGTTCTAAACTTAATTTTATTGCGAAATTTTTTTTTTAAATTTCAGGTACATTTGCCGTTGTATGTATTATGTCTGGAAAGGTTATTGAAGAGCTTTCGTCAACGCCAGTGAGTAGTGTTGGGTTAGCATATTATGCAGGTTCTGTTGGAGCTTCAAATGGGATGACGACTTATGAGCCTACGGAGGTTGCCAGTATAGTATCATTGCGTTGGAGTTTAGGATTCACTTGGTGAATGCAAAAAATAGGCAGCAATTGCCCGATAACACTACAAGCTCTATTATAAATATTTCTGAACGGCCTAGATGTACGGACCAGTAGATACAGAAAAAATGGAGGAAGAACACGCTCTGCACAACAATCGTTATAATCATAGTTAGGTAAAGAAATGAAACCAACAACACGCAGAGCCACTGTAACGTGCTAGTTGTCAGCCAAGTCCCAAGTATTTTCTCATATGTAGAAAGTATAGAAGTTACTGTAGGAGAATTAAAGAGAACTGAATTATTTCCTATAATAACCTACATGAAAGCATGAAAGAACGATAAAAGGAAGATATGTCGGATGCCTAGGGACGACATTCATTTGGTAAATAATATTGTATTTCAGCATGAAAAAAAATGTGTTATAACACATTATGAGGAGAGAGACAATGATTGACAAACAGAATGAGAAGAAAAAGAGAGCCATACAAAAGAGGATCAGTCAACGTAGCTTACCAATGACAATACAAAGTAATTTACAAGATTCACATAAAAGCTTTCGCGAGCAAGGCTGTAGTCTAAATAGAAGTAGAAGAAGCGCATGGACAGAGAATGGATAAGTAGAATCTTGATGACGCGCGAATCGATGAAGCTGCTAAAATTAAGAAGCACGACAAATGAAGGGGTATGGATGTGAATCATTACAAAAGACTAATGGAGGGTCCGTCTAGAATAAAGGGAAAGGACGAGAAAAAGTATTAATTTTAAGAAATAGAGGAATTTGTACAGAAAGAGTGCATCGAAGAAATCAGATTGAGCAGGTTCACATTTCAGTAGCATATCCTAAAGGGTCAGACTTATAACAGGAAGGCAGAGTGATAGTGTGGCGCATGGATTTGAAGTTTTCGAGGCCACAGGGGGTCAAGAAAACACATGGTTACGAGATGCCAAAAATCAACTAAAGCAGTCTTTACTCGGACCAAAGCTTATACCCAGGACTGCGACCTAGACATTGTTTACTCTTGTTGACATTTGCCAACAGGGGATACGATAGTTCGAAGGACAGTTGATGAAAAAGAAAATTCCTTGGTATGTCAAGTCTAGATAAGGATTTGTCAGTATTACAGTGATAGAGATATAAATTGTTTCCATTATTACTCTCTCTCTAAAAACAGAGTCACGATTTGCCTGCTTGCAATATCGATTACTATTGTATTTTATGTTCTAATAAATTTCATTCATAAGTGTAGCTGCAATGAAGACCCGAGTCAAAATACTGTAGCTAAATGAGTATGTGCATTTAATAATGTGTAAGTGAAACCACCAATAGACCAAATGAGAAAAGTCGCACACATTTTTGTAAAACTTAATATTTGTCAAAATCTGGATTGTCATTGGTCATTGTGTCGTGTCAATATGCAATTTAATAATAACAATAATAATATGATGTATATAATAATATTCTAAATTTAATTATTTATTATATTATGTTAATTAAAATAATATTATGTAATATTTGTTTAATATTTTTAAGGTAAGCGACTTGTAAGGCTACTGCGTATATTTTTATACTATATATAAAATCAATTTTATATTATCGATAAATAAATATTTATTGAATAATGTTAACTCTATGATGCCAGTTTGATGATTTATTTAACTGTCCTTTCTCTTTCAAGGATGTATTAAATGAAATGAGAGAAGTTATAAAGCGGATGTTTACAGTGAAAATAAATCCCAATGGCTCTCTATTCTTTCTAAGCTGTCTGGAAGGTCGATACATAGTTATCCATTACATAATTAATTGATAGAAACTCTTAACCTCATCATGGAATTTATTATGTGTTAAAGCTCCGTGGATGGATAAGAAGGCGTAATCATAAATTACTGAATTTATCCGATAAATAGATAATAAACAAATCGAGATATGAGTAATCATTATTGCAAACAAAACTCGCTTTACATTGGCGCTTAACCAAGTTTGGGTATATAGTTAGTATTGTTTCGTGAATGCCTATATCTCTGAGTCAAATTTTACTTATGTGTAACGTGACATATTGATAACCAAGAGTATTGTGTACTCTGTGAGTTAGTTGTAAAAGTCAAATAATTGAATATCTCTATATTCTAACTATAAAAGAATAATGCTATAGTAATTATCAAAGTGTAAAAATTGCCAGTGCTCTTAATTTATTATAAAGTAAAAGTATTTTAAGTTATAATGTCTAATAAGCATTGGGATATATATGATATTCTTATGTGTATCAATGCTATACAGAGGTGTGTCCGTAATATATAGCATTGATAAGGTAGACAATTGTTGTAATCTCTGTTGACTAGATTGATCACTGCAGGTTAAGCCAATGTATAGGTTATTAATACTTTATTTTGATTGATGTTTCGCAATTAGTATAGATCGACCAAATAGTGGGTAATAATAACTCATAAAGTAACCGTTGTATAAGTTTAAGATATAGTTATTTTAACATAATAGCCGTTATTCTGTTCAGAAAAGATACACAAACTTATTGTTTGTTTAAAAGATTTGTTTAATTTGAACTAAACGTCACTCATCCTAGCAGGAATGAACATTCTTTATGCGAATATACCGAACAAGTATTTCTTGAGATATGTCAATTGCCTGGTCTATAGACGATCATCTTTGTGCAAACTGACAGAGTGCGAGCGCGATTTTTATTAAATTTCACACATATTTCATTTAAACTTATGCAGAGAGAGATTATAGAGTTAAAATTTCTATGTGAATGGATGTTTCGTGTATTTATTGTGAGAATATCTCTGTATGTATTAATAATAATTATAATTCTGATTATAATTATAAGCAAGTTCCTTTCAGTTATTATAAATACATTAATTTTTTGGGAAACTTTAGGTATATAAATTTAAATATATAAGATATGTTTACTAAAATTATGGTAGTCGGTTGAAAAAATATTTAAAGGGTTCAAGGGTAAATATATTTAAAAGTGGTCCTAAGATACAAGAGATATACTATCATTGCAAATGCGAGTGTATGTAGATATCCACGGACATCTAACATACAATGTTCTTATGGATATATGATATAACCTAGTTATGTATAAGAGCAATGGTACGCGGTAGATACATATTCAGATAATTTGCTCTTATTCCCATTATTTTCGTAACTTTTCAGAAACAGTAAATATCAGAGTGTTTCCGAAACGAATTTATTTTCAGAATTACTTAATACTCTCTTCATTATTATTTTAGGTCTTAATAAAACAAGTAATTAGTGTTTAATACCAACGATAAAAGAGAAAGGTAACTTCTTTGATTAACGAATTGATATGACTGATCAGGTTATGTCACATAAAAGAATCCGGCTATAATAACTCTCAGGCCTTAATTCTTTTAAAGGTGACAGAAGATTCATCCAGATTGAGTTTTCTATTGAATATACAGTGTGCACTGTATACATTTATTACCAGCTTGTGTGCTATAGCTTCACAAACAAGGAACTCTAAGATACTTTACGACAATATAGGTTTGAGAAATCTAAAGAACACGGTAGGTAAGATGTTGGGTGAAGGTGTGACCATACCTTGAGTCAAGGGGCCTGGCCAAGGGTTTGTTTATCAGTCTGAACATTTATTAAAGTTAACATTTAAAATATTAATTATCTGTTTTCAACCAGCCCATTTACATTTAGATTGAGAAGTATGCCCTGTCCGTAAAGAGATTGTTTTTAACCCATCAGTCATTATATCGTATACTCTCTGAATTCCTCGTGAGGAATTAGTGCTATTTCTGTTAATATGGATATAGTCAGCAGTGTATCCATTCGTAATTGCTTTACTAGAAACCTGTGCTAGAGTCACTTTTTAAGTATTTCATCCAATCTACGGCATATGAGATGGCGGGATATATCGATAGAATTGTGGTTGCAATGCGATACAAATATAGTCCGTCTAAGCGGATTTTTAATAACTATGAAGTTCAGAGTTATATGATTTTATGGCGTATTTGGTAGAATAAGGTTATTTTTGCTATGTAGGTGCAACGACGATAGTCACCATTAATTGGAAAACAGATTTAACTCTGGATATATTTTAAATACCTTCTATATTATAATTATACTTTTTATATATATATATATAATACCATATAATCATATAATAGTATAATAATATATCCTCAATAAATAGGAAACAATAATATAATAATTATAACTATTACTATAATATAAAATACTATAATAGCTATTATCTTTAATAAAATATATATATACATCAATATTATATATATATATTCTGAGTACTTATTCATATAAAAATTTACATGATAAAATTTATTAATAAATTTTACATAAACATTGAAATATTATATATATATAATTAATAATGTTTTAATAACAGGGGTTTAAAAATATAAAAATTTTTTTTTTTACAAATATAAAAAAGAGGCTCGGGGGGAGCGAAGGAAAGTAATGTGATTATGCTCTGTGTGTAGAAATTCTTCCGATAATATATCACTTAAGAGTATTGTGTATCATGTGGCGAAAACACCTATTTTCCCGTGCATAGACTTTGGACAAATAATATTACTATTATCTATGATGTGCTTATACAAACAAGGAAAAGAATTAAGGAATAGTTATATCTAAGGTGCTATTTATAATATAATGATATAATATTTAAGATATAAGATAAAATATATGCTTATAAATAATATGTTTGTAGTATAAGTTAACTATATATATAATAAACCTAAAATATATAATAAACTATATATATAGTAGTATAGTGACCACGATGTAATTTATGCGGTTAGAAAATATAGGTTTTCATACGTGTATCAATAGAAACCAAATTTCAGAATTTTGGTTTTAGAGAAACTGTGATTTGTGATGCGACTCCCGCTTTCAAATAAATGATCTTTCTTGTTAGTAAAGACGTACTATATATCATAAATCTCGTTTTTTTGTATCAAAAACTATCTGAATAACAATGGCTACTTCTAATGCTGAGTTATGGAGATGTGCAATCCGGTGGTAAAACTTCTTAGTTAACAGAGTAAGGAAACTCTTGCTGACTGTGTTATTTAGAGATAGGCTGGCGACAAAAGTAAAGCCGCGCTAGAGCAACAGAAGATTAGCTGCTGGCCATCAGGTAGCAGAAAAAGTATTAGCGCTTGAGAGGCTGAAAAGGCCGAGAGCAAAGACATAAAGCTTGAGATGATGAAAGAGAAGCTAAAAGCTTTCGAGAGCCGAAAGACGGACAAGCGTAAGACTGATAATGAAAGAGAAAAAAGACTAAGCTATGAGGCTGAAGCTGAGAGAAGTAGAGAGAGCTAACAGATCGAAGACTGAAGTGACAGCGCAAAGACGTTAGACTCTAGAAGGACAGCGAAAGGAAAAAGGTATGCAAGATGAAGCAAGGTAAAAAAAGAATGACGTTACAGGTGAGAGGCTTGCATAACGAAGATATTAAACAGCAGTCAGCAGTGTACGCAGCAAGTATAGCAAATCTGAGCCAAAAGGAAGACTCTCAGAGCAGCCACTAAGCACTTCCTACGCCAGTAATACTCCATGAAATGCAAGCTTCAACATTCTTCGAGAGTAGGAAAAATATATGAGAAAACCGTATTAGAAGGAATAAACATATAGTTAAAATAGTTCGAAAAAACAAGCGGAACGAGCGAATCTGACCCCTGATGGAAATAGCGAAAAAAGCATTTTTATTCGTAGGTGTTTCTTGACAAGTAATGGTTTCATGTGTTCAAAATTAATTAATGAATTGCTGTCGCAGAACTGAAGAATTCATGAGCCTATAAGCAGCTTTAGTTAGAGATCTCGGTCTCACGCGAAAGGAGGAACTGCTAAAAGTACGATGTGCCGAAATTCAACTAAATTATACTTGCTAGAGTACAATAAAAACATTATCAAGTCATACGATATGACTAGAATCTAGGGGTACTTATACAGAAAATAATTGAAGCCCCTGAAAAGTGTGAATTACGCAGCAAACTGTAACAACTGACTACAAGAAATGATCTCCATTAAGAGTTTTTTACAAGATGGACAAAGTATTTTAAATTACTGATCCCTCAAAAAGAACTGGCGATTCCTACACACATAAAAGGGAGGACAAAGCAAAGAGATACCCGGAAGAGATCATAGCTAGAGTATCAGTAGTGGTATACATGGAAAAGAGCTCGTCATCTTTAAGAAAGCTCGTCAACATAACACGTCACATCAACAAATACACTTATTATCACCGGCGGGATAAGTATGTCATCATAAAATTAAAATTCATTGTAAATAATATTTAGATCGAGAGGACTAGTGGTTACTCATCGTAAATAGTAATCATAAAAAGCAAGACCAACGTATTAACGCTCAGAGAATTATGCATTAGGTAAAACCATCAATGAAAGCAGATCGAGTGAGAGAATAGAGAGAAAACAAGGCTGACAGACATGGGTCAGAAAACGCCCGCAAGTTAGCAGTGAGCCACGGAGAGGTGTAGGATTCTCACGTTCGCCTTAAAACAGTGAGTCAAAAGGCAAGGAGGTCATCTGCGCTAGAGGGACTGATAGAGCGCCTCCATATTTCAACGTGTAGTGGTATAGGGACAGAAGGTTATCCCAGTGCAACAAAGGGCCGATTGAAGTGAGTACGTAACAGCGCGCTATTAATGGGATTCGCAATAGGGACGGCATGGGAACCCCGAGTCGTTATGTCCTGCCTAGCTTTATATGTGGTATCGTGCTATGATACGGAGATGTTCAGTGCCCAGCCACTCCTGATTCTAGGAAATGTATAGCATGTAATCGTAGCGGAAAGTGAATTACGTTAACACTGGAGAAGTGTTATTGTTGGCGATTTCAGACGATAAACCGAATGAGTTATGGAATGGACAGAAACCGGTGATAGAGGGCCTCCACTCGCGACTATTTGACCGTGGAATTACACCCTTACTTTGCGGGATTATAGGACGGACCATCGGCAACGCAAGTACTGCCTGGGTAAAGACAGACTAGGGTCCAATGATTTTAGTCAATATGGAATGTCAAGGTGCATTGCCCACGTTCCAGCCCGAACCTCGCCATTCCTAGAGAGTCTGACTGTTAGTACGAAGTCCTCGTTAAATTGATATTGAGACGAACGCATTACTACCATAGAAGTTTTGGCGGGTATCCCCATTCGCCGAGCGCTGAGGGAATAGTTGCTCAAGAAGAACCTGCAAGACTAATCGTAGTTTTGGAATGGCCCGTGTGGAGTATGAGAAGAATGAATAGTTCATCGGAAAGATCAACACACAATTCTTCTGACATCAATCAGAAAAAGATGTCGAGCCCATAAACCAAGTGAGCCCCAATTACATATGTGTGTGATTGAGTTCAGTCCCAAATGTTTCATACTAATGGATGATAGAAAGAAGTTACGCAAAAGAAGATAGTTGTAAAAGATACCCTGTTTAAAACCACTAATAAATTGTTATAGAGACAGGAACGGTACAAGGAAAACAGTAGATGTCACATGGTGACATCAATTGAAAGAAATTAAGTTTACCATGATTACGTCTGGATAGAACAATTGAACTAATGTTATGTTGTGGTGGAGTTACTGGTAGGAATGTGAAGTAGCCCTCAAAATGTACAAAATGTTCATCAAAGACAAAATGAACTTTAGTAGCTGTCGCGAGAAAGAAGTATTCAACATAGGGCACCTCTGCGAGAAGCAAAGAAATATGCTTCAGTAAAATTATAGGAGGTGCGGCGAAATAAGATGGAAATGGAAAGATAAGGAGGCTCATGAGGAGAAGAAAGAGAAAGAATGTAGCAATAAATTATCTAAGAAGATAAATTAGTGTATGGTATGCACGGAAACGCAGGGAGAAGACAATAGATATACTATTCTCTAGCTTCAGTATTGTTGTGACACAGATGAGAGATGTATAATAGACGATCATAGAAACAAAAGCATAGAGAACAAGGGTGGATGCAAAGTCATTGGAACTGATTAGTTAGACGTGAGTGAAAGTCATTCAATGATAAGCCACAGGAAATAACCGGTGATAAGAGAGAGAAAGATGAGTAACGGCCAGATGGATGACTGCCATGGAAAATGAGGGACAGTCGGTTAATGATACTCAAGGGGCACAATGAAAGGTTTTGAAGGCGAATTCATAAGAGAAAGACATCGACAGCATGAAAATGTTTGGAAAATAGAAGGAAGATATGTTGCGGAGAGTATGAGAAAGTATACTTCGGTATGGTTAAGAAGAAATGTCAGTAAAGAGAGGAGAGAGGTTGAAAAAAACTGATCGTACGAAATGAGAAAGTATGATGATGAAACGAAGGACACAGTGTAAAGAGTTGTCCTTGAAAAAATGTGTTGAAAGTTGTTGTTTGCCAAAGAAGTGATAGATAGGAAATTTAGCAGAAAGTGGACGCAGAAAGTAGACCTGGATAGAGACACAGTAAGACAAAGGAAATCGTACATTTATGGAGAAGTTAGAGACAGACAAGAAGATTGAACGAAGAAAGTAGAGAATGTTAGGTCTGAGGAAAGAGTTGGTTATCTGCTGTAAGAGAAAAGAACATAACTATATAAATAATAGAAAAGTATCAGTTGAAGAGTAAACATAATGCCTGAGCATATTAAGACCCGATCGATAGGTTGCAGATAATATGAGAGTGATCAGAAAATAAGCGACTATTTTGTCGAGAAGACTAATTCAAAAATATCCTTCTGACGCCGGACCCGTATAAGAGAAAAACCCCAATTTTTTTTTCTTAATGCTGTACTACAAAGACTCCAAGAAGGATCACCATCCAGAACTCTGACGATAGAATACAGATGTTTGTTCTCGTCGAGTGTTGAAGTAATTCTTACCTTGTACATAATATGATTGACCAATGGCACGTAAAGGATGGCAACAATAGCAATGTAGTCAAGATCAAAAAGACAGAGCCCAACCTAAGATAAAAAGCGAAAATTGCAAATGGTCTTTTCTTACGGACCTCTATACTGTGTAAAAACTACTACAGGAGTTTTGGTGACGATAAAAACCTATAGCACAAAATCTGCAGCATGCCCCAAAACAATATGACTCGGACCTGACGAGAAGGAAGGGAACTGAGCCAACCAAAGATAGGTGAGAATCCATTAACATCAGCAGGACTGATCGATGAAAGCTAGAGGGAGCAAGCTATTTATGAGCTACGAGATGATTTTCGAATATTAAGAAAGATGCCAGGAGTGCTTGAGAAAGCAAAAGAAGTCATTTCATCGTCTCCTATACAAGTGGATCCATGCATCCACTATGGCACTTCACTAGATATGTTCCCAGTAACTATGGATATGAACGAAAAAAGCGCACCTCCGTTCATCCAATCGCTTTTTATGAGATGAATTTGATTACTTTGAGACTCTTATAAAGACTCGTATTTATCTGGTTTTGAAGTAAAATGACGCGCGTGCGATCTAGCGATATGTAGGGGGCATGAGGTGCATATAATAAAAATATTTGTTCATTAGGTTGCTCAATTTCTTAACTTAAGTTTAACGGAATGTCGTGCCATTCTCATGAAATATGAACAAGAAGAGATGAAATACTTCCAGATGATTAAGAAAAAGTTTTTAATACCTGCCTAAAGATTTCAGCTTTATCGCTGAACCACATTAGTGGGAAATGGAACGGGATGGCAGCAGGGGTAAAGAAATAAGGCATAAAATTGGCAACAAAAAACTAAGATAGAGCATCTTGAGTTTGTTCAATTTCACCAATAGCTGCTGTTTTTTTTCATCATTGCGTTACATCTTCAGGAGCCTTAAAAAAAGAAGGAGTGCAATGATAAATGATCCAATATGCTCTGATTCATACATGTAAATAACCGCAATAATTGTACCATATTATTGCTTCTTGTTGGTGGGCCAAAAATGGTGTATTGCCAAAGTTTATCTCTACAATGAAGAATATAAATTTTGTCATTTATTTTGTTCTAAAACAGTAGGTCCATCATGTCCGAAAGAAGAGTATAAAACGTCTGTATTTTTTTTTTTGTTCTTGAATCACAGTTTAAGCTGCAAAGGCCGCAGTCAAGACGAGCCTCTAAAGCCTGAAATATAAGAATGAAAAAACAATATGCAAACAAATTAAATACAAACTCTGGAAATTCTAAAAATCTGCATTGTCATGCGTTGCATAGATGTGTTCCAAAGCTTTATTGAAATAATAAACTAAATATTAATTATTATTATTATTTTATTATTTGTTTAATATTTTTAAAGCCATTTGTAAGGCTACTGCGCATAATAATAAACTGATAATATCATAAATAATTGATAAACTATATATATAAATACAAATTGATGATATTAAAGTATTAATTGTAAATTTTTGGACACCGCACCTGCAATCTTCAATTTTGTGGAGTTTAGCTTTATTATGATTTGATTCGAAGTGAAAGAGTTGTTAACTATTCTCTTGAGAAAGAAAAGTTACGATTTAACAAGAGGTAATACCAAGTCTCTCAATTCTTTCCTTAAATGTCTGTAGCGAACAAACCTTTTCTTGCTTTATAGTTTAAACAATATTAAAATACATATTATATTATAATTGTTTAAGGGGATCTGAGTGATTGGATAAGGAGAAGCTAGATCTTCAAAATTACTGAAATTTAAAATACAACTAGTAAAAAAATGAGAATATTTTGTATCTATTATTCGACTTTCATTGTCCGGTTAACCCAAGTTGCTATATAGTTGGTAGTTGTGAATGCCTAATATATCTCGATCAATTTGTATTATGTGTTAAAGTTGTATATTTTGCTAGCCAAGCAGTCTTGTCTTGAATTATTGTAAAAGTGTAATGTTTAATAGTTTATTTCAAATCAATTATGTTGTTAATTATTATAACAAATGTTATTGTGTAAAATATTGCAGTCTTATTTATATTGTAAAGGTAAAAATAGTGATTTAAGTTTTGTGCTCATTTAAGGACTTCACTCATAAATATGAAATTTCTTATGTGTATCAATGCATCAGAGTGTCGTCTGTAGATTATTGCATTTAGTTTAGTGGCCCAATGCATATTGGAAATCGGTTTGCTAGATAATCACTGGATCGGTAAGCATGGATGATTTTTATTATAACTCTATTTTTTAGATGTTCGCAATTATTATATTGTGGTAATAAATATAAAAAATTATTTCATAAGTGTTTAAAATATTTATTAATTTCTTAAACAATATGGTAACTGTCAAGTCCCACAACTTTTTGTTTGTAAAAGATTTAGTTTAAACTACTAATAGGCAACTCTTTTGCATTGGAAGTAACAGCTGTTTTATATGTCAGCTGGGTCTTGAAACAATATCTTGTTGCACACTGAGAAATCTCTACATTTTTATTAAATTTCAAAGTTTGATTAATTTTCATAGTAGTATAATCATAGCAAATATCAAATCACCCAGTCTGTATACTTTTGTTAAAATATTTATTAATCAATTTATACTATAATATATTCTTGTACACCATAAAGATATTTATGTCGTATTGTTACTTTATATACGAATATTCCTATGGGCGAGTGATTTACTATAAATAAATATCTAGAAGTATTTTACTATTGTTTATAATGAAAAAGGGAATATTTAAGAGTATAAATAATAATTAATATTATTACTGAGGTCTATCTATCAATGCGCATGCTAGTAGATATCCACAGACAATTATACTACATGATATGGATTTATAAAACCTGAGTTTGTATAAGGCTAATTACATACACTTCATTTTGTTTTTGTTGTATAAAATATTAATAAAAACTTAATCCATGTAGTCTTAGAGAGTGTTCAAACAGGTAATTTAATTATTCTTAATTTATATTCTCAAAAATGTCACAGTTAGTTCAATTTAGGAGAATACTTAAAGACAGGGTGCGATGCACTGAATTCAACAAAGATAGTTGATCACAAGACACAGTTAATTCTTTGATAACGTGAAGACAAACTACTTGAGTTTATAGATTCAGAGGTTTTTCGCACTAGAAAGCAAACGATATCCGGCAAAGACACAACGTATTGTTCCACTTGAAGGATCTTCAGGGACGATGAGAGCTATGTGTGAAATAATTTGAATTAAAGTTTGCCAGAAGGATTTACGAATATTAATCGATAATTTTGATAAATACTAAGAACTGTTACCAATATAGTTTGAGATCTAAGAAAGGGAAGTTGGTTGGCATTGTGAGTGGCTGACATAGCAGGGTGTTCGTTTAATCTAGTTCTGTCAAGAGTAAGTGCTACATTATTTGTAAAATATCTTTTCAAATCATCCCCATTACATTTAAATGAGTAGTCCTGTCCGGAGATTTTTAGGTATTTGTAACCCATCTTAGTCATTATTATCAGATCATTGAATTCAATCGTGAGAAATTAAGTTGTCTTTATGATATAAACTATTTTTGAAGCACCAGTGAATCCAATTCGTAAATATGCAATTTGCATAGAACCATGTGACTAGAATCACTGTATTAAGTTATTTTTCACCAAGTATCTGGCATTTGGGATATATGTTGATATTGATGTTGTATCTGTCAGGTTAATAGTCGATTAAAACTGGGTGTATGTTTATTTATTATGTAAGTTGAAAGTATATGATTTTATGGTATTGTGGAATAGAATATTTTCCTATAATAATGTCACGAGCTAATATTCCTCATTATTTGGCAATCAAAATATCATAAACCTCTGTAATTCATTTAATACTCTCCAATTATGTGATATTTCTATAGTCTACTTGATAAACGTCCTATATAGATACACCAAACGATCAATATATTATACTACGCTGACAAATGGTTATAGGTCAAGAACTATATATATATTAAATATAATACTAAAAGCAACATATTATTTAATAATCATTATATTATCTAAAATTATACGCTTTTATCACTAATCTTATTAAAATAAAAGTCAACCATATAACCAATTTATATTATATAATCTGATTGAACTTTATTATTAAATATAAAGTGTCATATGAATTATATTATTGAATAAATTTCTCCAAATAATATTTAATAAATTTAAATAATATGTATATATATTTTTGAATATTGATTTAATAGTTAACAGCATTAAAATTTACAAAGTTGAGCAGAGTAAAGCAGGTACCTTCCAGAATTCCCGATTTTCGTGAGTTTGTGTTCTGGGGCGAAAAACCACTATTTTCCCGCAAGACTTTGGCAAATTTTACTACATATCCAATGTTGGAATAAAAACAAAAGAAATAATTATTCTAATTAAAATACTGCAATAAATAAGTCATAGGCTAAATAATATATATAAATTAATAATATTTATATTATTATAAATATAGTATTTTTATCTATTATATAATTGATAATTGAAAGATTATATATTAAATAAATTACATATATATATAAATATACATTTTGTAAATTGCAGTTAGAAATTCGCAAATTATCATATTTCCGTGAGTATTTCAGAGTTATGAAGCCAATATTCAGATATCTGTCGTATTAAATTAACAAAGTTGAAATATGTAGAATTCGTCGCGTCAAAAAATTGACTTTTACGTTAGATCATGAGAAAACGTATATATTTCATAATCTTCTTGAGTTAACAACTGATTTCCACTAACATTTCATGAAAGCTACTTCTAATGCTGAGTTTATGGAGATGGGAGACACCATTCGCTGACGTTATAAGATCGTGGATCAGATGAACTCGCTTGCTGCTATTAAGAGAAATAGTGATGGCGTGCAAAGATTAGCCGCGCTAGTTAGCAAACAGAAAGAAGAGCTTTGTACTGGCTTTAGAAGATGAAGTAGATGACAAAGTTTAGACACGCTTGAGCTAATAGTGGAGAAAGCTAGCTAAGATGAAAGGGAGAAAGCTAAGCTTGAAAGCCTGAAAGGGAGAAAGACTAAAGCCTTGAAGATGAAAGAGATAAAAGCTAAGCTTGAGCTGACAGCGAGAGTAGAGAGAGCTATAGAATTCGAAAGCTTGAAGCCAGGCAGAGTTAAGGTGGAAAAGGAACTGAAAAAGATGCGAGAAGAAGCAGAATGAAGTTCATGCTGACAAAATGATAGAGCTTGAATTCGTCGCTAAAACAGCTCAGACATGACGAGCGAAGAGCTTATTATAGCTTCACCAAAGGAACTCAGAAGTTCATCCACTACATAAGCACTTTCCTTTCCGTTACCAGTAAATTACCCGACAGTTGAGCTCCATTCTTCGATGAAGGAAAAATGAATAGAAGAAGTAACTTGTTAATGTTCGAAACATTATAACTAAGGCGGAGAGTTGTGCGAACGCGATCCCTTATGGGATTAAGCAGAGCAAATTTGTTCTTTAAGATATTTGGTGTGTTTCGTTGACAAGTAAGGCTCTGAGCTCCTAAAATTATGTTCCAAAATTAATTTGGGTCTCTTGTCGCTTAGAACTGAAAGATTAAGTGAAAGAGAACCATAAAAGAAAACCGTTAGTGTCTTTTTTGGTTAGAGAGGTTACTTGAAATCTTACACGGAAAAGTAAGTTTAAACAGTGTCTACTCACCTAAAAACCATAAATTAGTGCCTACGTGAGTGATGCAATACTCACGGGGTCAACAAATTTTAGAACTTCTTTGATAACTTACAAAAGAAAATTAATCTGGGAAGCCCTGAGAACAAAGTGGATTTATCTGCACAAACTGTAAACACGACAACCTAGTCAACAATTGTAAACTAAATTTAGAGTTTTTAAACTATGACTGGACAAGTAAATATTAAATGACTTGTCCCACAAAAGACTCGCTTCCTACCTAATGGATACAAAAGAGTTAACGAATGAGCCGGAAAGAAGATATCATAGGCAAATAGTTCAGAGGAATACATGGATAAGTCTCATCCTTAAACATCGTCAACGTAATAACAGCTACACACTACGAAATACACTAATCACCGACGGATATTAAGTACTCAAAAATCACTATAACAGGTAAATAAATTTAGATATCGAGAGACAAGTGGTTACATCATCCGAATAGTATAATTCATAAAAGCAAACCAATCGTTAACGTACGTGAGTTTAGGTTCTAAATTACGGTGAATGAAATCAATATTTGTTGGGTAATCAAACAATGAGAAGCAAGATCGGTGGTAGGAAGCTAGTGAACTACACGCGAGATACATATCGTCATTCGCTTAGTTTAAGGGAAAACTTCTATTTTAAATAAAAAACATTAACTTCTAGCAGTTGAGACACAGAGTAGATACGGTTGCTGATCTATTGCTGCTACTAAAAGTGTCCATTAAGCGCAGAGGGACATACTCGCCAGAAAAGAGTACTGTAGAGCCCCTCCAATTTAACTGTAGTTGGAGAACTTAGTGTTAACAGAAAGGTTCAAGGTGAAACAAAAGGCGCAATGAAGCAGTTTACGCCCCGTTACCGCATCTTGAGAATTTCGCTAATAGACGGTCAAAGCAAGACCCCGGAATATATGTGAACTCGTGTCGTATTAACCGTTGGAAGCTTATGGCGTACGGTGAATATCGATGTCGTTGCCCAGCACTCCGTATGTTTCTTAAACTGGTCTCTCATGTAATGTCGAAAGAGGATAATTCGTTACCGCTGAGAAGTGTTTCATGTTGGCAGAGCAGCATTTTTGAAAAAACTAAGTGGTTTCCAGTTGAAAATGCTAATTTTTTTCCAAAAAACAGGTAAAAACGATGAGCGTTGGAAAAGACACGAAACGGGATAGAGGGTCACACTACAGTCGAAGCTTATTTTGACTATGGATTGACGCCCTTACTTTAGACGGGTTATACATTTGTTTTATAGCGACGACCGCATTGCGTAAGGCGAGGGACGTGCTTATGAATTTTTACCATTCGGGGAATGTCAAAGGTGCATTGCCCACCTTATCTCAGTGCCGATACCTCGCTATATGGGAGTCTGACTTTGTATGCAGACCCAGAGTTACTCTCCGTAATGTATGGCGACGAGGCATAACCATAGAAGCTTTGCCAATATTATGCTCCCATCGCGAGAGTGTTGAGCACAGAAAGTATCCTCAACGAAGACAACCTGCAGAGACTAATTCCGATAGTATTATAGGAGAATATAATGGCGGATGTTTACTTGAGAGCGAATTATTTACAGAGGAGAATATTACCGTCAACGCCACACTGCTCTGGACTCTATACAAGAAAACTGATTCTCAGACGCCAGACCAAGTAGCGCCAAAATTATGTGTTGGATGAAAAGGGGAGTCCCAATGTTTCAATTACTAAAGAAACTGAACGAAGTTACAAAGAAAAAAAGAAGAAGTTAAAGTCCCTGATAAAACCACAAATAAATGTGATATAGAGAGCGCACAGGCAAATAACAGGATAGTCGTCATGTCGGTGACAAACCTTCAAATTGAGAATAGTACAGAATATGGATCTGGAAGACAGATATGTACTAATGGGTGAAATTCTGATAAACTAGTTGGGGTGAGTGATTCGTTTAGTGAGAGAAATGTAACGTAACAGTCTGCGCTGATAGCCCTCCAACATACCAAATGTGGTCATTCAAGGAAAAGACTTAGTAGTCCCTGTGCGAGAAAGAAGAAGCACTCTTCGAAGGGCAGAAATGACTTCAGAAAAGATAATAGGAGGGTGAAGGCGAATAATTAGTTTGGTACTGATATAGTGAAAATAGGCTCGAGCATTCAGAATGTCTCAAGCAGAGAGAAGAAAGAGAAAGAGAAGTGAATAGCTATATAAAAAGAAGTTATTATGGTGATGGTTATGCATGCGTGAGAAGCGCGTGAGGCGAGAGAAAGATCAAATAGTATTATTGCGTTCATGTGCAGTTATGATAGTGACAGTGTAGGTTATTCAGAATTTACCTTGCGGTCTAGGACCAAAAAGACTGAGATTATCAAGGGGTTGTGAGAGAGCAAAGTTCAATTAGCCCTGTATTAGTAAATAGATTTCGGAAAAGTACATTTTATGTTGTGCCAGAAGTATCTCGAGTAATAACTGGTGTAGAGTTAATGAATGAGGACGTCTCAAGAGGAACATTTCCATGAGAAATATTTATGATTATAACAGCTCGTAGATTAAAATGAATAATAAGGCTGGGCACAATGACTAGGTTGAAGGCGAATTCATAGAGAAAGACATCGACAGCATCGGAAAATTATTTTGTGAACAATAAAGCGAAGATATGTTGCAGGCGGAAGTAACTGCGAGAACATACGTTACTACTTTACAAGTGAGGAGTTATGAAGCGGAAAGAATTATGTCGAGCTAAAGCGAGATCTGAGGTATGAAATAGCTGATCGGTATGCGAAAAATTAGTGAAAGGTTGTAGAAGAAATTCTTATGCGTGGGATGAAAAGAAAGGAACACAGAATATCTACAGATGTATGTCACTTGTGATTGATAGTGGGTTGTTTGCAAGAAATTGGATGATAGGAGTAGCAGTAAAGTGGAGGGATTTAAAGTAGTCGGACGAGACACAGTAAGACAAAAAGATTATGCGACATTAGTGAGAGGCGAAGTTGAGAGAGATATGAGTAGGAAAAGATGACGAAGGAAAGTAGAGGAATAGTAGGTCTGGAAGAAAGGAGATGTAAGGAAGATTAAATTACTAATTGATGATGAGTATTCAGAGTAAAATGCCGCAGTAAAGGTCATATAGCGAATATTGGGAAAAGGAAATGAAGCGACGTATTTTGTCGGAAGATTAGATTTTCAAATACCTCTTACGGCATGACAACACCCGATTAAATCGTATATGACTAAAATAGTTACTACAAACAGAACGTCCCAAGAGAGGAATTCACCATCAGACCGA
>JABUQX010108862.1:25000-34193 GCA_015478945.1 Trachelipus rathkii | reverse complement strand
CACAGGGAGAGAAAATTGGTCTCTTCCGCCTCCTGCTCTTGCAAAGTGGGACCAGTCCTTGAATAAAGTCCCGGAGGCACACCACGTGCGGTGAGGATTCTTTGTGTCCTCACGCGGAAGGTTCCATAGCCGACTCTAAAAAAAAAAGCGAATTACAGCCGATGTTCAAAGACGGAGGAAGGGGTGGGAGCTTCAGCTGTGTTTCCGGACATCACTGTATCCCATACCCTTCCGCCCTATTTGTCTGTTTTTTCAGCTGAACTAATAGCAATGTCCATGGCGGTGAACCGGATCAGTACCTTCGCCCGTGGTGGTAATTATACCATCTTTTCGGAATCTCGGAGCGCTCTACAGTCGTTGCTTGACCGGTCAACCCGTAACCCGTTGGTCTGTGCCATTCAACAGTCCCTCTGCTTGTTACCAGCGCAGCACTACAACATTGAGTTCTGTTGGGTTCCCTCCCATGTGTGTGTTCCTGGCCACGAACGGGCTGATGGGGAGGCCAAACAGGCGGCTGCACACAGGGTGTCGATTGACTGTTACCTTCCTACTGCTGTGCGCCTGGGCCATTTCCCTGCTACGGATTTCTCCATCTCTTTGCGTCGGGGCTTCCTCTCTGGCTGGCAGTCATGTTGGGCGGAGGATGCTCGTGGCGCCAAACTTCGGAATGTCAAACCCGTCCTTGGCCGGTAGTCTTCATTTTCTCGGAAGAGTCGCCTCCTGGAGGTGGTCCTGGCTCGTTTGCGTCTTGGGTCATACAAATCTCACCCATGGATTTCTTATGTCGCGGGGGGGTTCTCCCGACCTGCCAATTTTGTTCCTCCAGTTTTCCTCTCACTGTAGTTCAGTTCATCTCTTGGTGGATTGCGTTGCCATCTCGACCCTTCGAGGCAAGTTCTTTCCTGACGTGCTAGCTATACCTCTTCAGCATCGGCTTCAGCACATCTTATCCGAATCATCTCATTTTCGTAGTGATCGTATTTTTGCCTTCCTCTTGGAACTGAACATCTTATATAAATCTAACCATTTCAGCCTTGTTCATCTTTCGTTTCGTTAGGGATTTCCCCTGTTCGTTAGTTTGCTAACACGGTCTAGCCGATTCTTGTGTGCTGTGGTGATCCCTGTACATTCACTCTAAAACAAACAAATTTTTTTTTATTACATATTATTATTATTATTATTTAGAAAATGATTTTAATTGTTATTATTATTAATGCTATAAAGAGTAATATTATACTTTATTATTGTTATTATTGTAAATTAATTGTCAAATGTTTTTTATTACTATTATTTTGGGCTCAATGGCTGAAAACGTCCCTTAGGTAGCCCTTTTCTCATCTATTTATTATTTTGATTAATATAAATATGTAAAACACAAACCATGTAATATTTTTAGAGAGAATAAATTATTTTTGATTTTGATTTATTATTATTCTTTCGTTATTAATTTTTTTTGATTTTGATTGTTATTATTATTATTATTATTATTATTATTATTATTATTATTATTATTATTATTATTATTATTATTATTATTATTATTATTATTATTCTTATAACATAGAGTTCTGTTGGGTTCCCTCCCATGTGGGTGTTCCTGGAAACGAACGGGTCGATGGGGAAGCCAAACAGGCGGCTGCACACACGGTGTCGAGTGCCCGTTACCTTCCTCCTTCTGTGCGCCTGGGTCATTTTCCTGCTACAGAATTCTCCATCTCTTTGCGTCGGGGCTTCCTCTCTGGCTGGTAGTCATGTTGGGCGGAGGATGATCGTGGCGCCAAACTTCGGAATGTCAAACCCGTCCTTGGCCGGTAGTCTTCATTTTCTCGGAAGAGTCTCCTAGTGGAGGTGGTCCGGGCTCGTTTGCGTCTTGGGTCATACAAATCTCACCCATGGATTTCTTATGTCTCGGGGGGTGGGTTCTCCCGACCTGCCAATTTTGTTCCTCCAGTTTTCCTCTCACTGTAGTTCATCTCTTGGTGGATTGCGTTGCCATCTCGACCCTTCGAAGCAAGTTCTTTCCTGACGTGCTAGCTATACCTCTTCAGCATCGGCTTCAGCACATCTTGTCCGAATCATCTCATTTTCGTAGTGATCGTATTTTTACCTTCCTCTTGGAACTGAACATCTTGTATAAAATCTAACCATCTCAGCCTTGTTCCTCTTTCGTTTCGTTAGGGATTTTCCCTGTCGTTAGTTTGCTAACACGGTCTAGCCGCATTCTTGTGTGCTGTGGAGATCCCTGTACATCCACTCCAAAAAAAAAAAAATTATTATTATTATTATTATTATTATATATATATATATATATATATATATATATATATATATATATATATATATATATATATATATATATATATATATATATATATATATATATATATATATATATATATATATATATATAAAATATTGTATGAATTGTCTGGGAACATTGAATGTTAAAGAAATTAATAATAAGAAGAGAGGTGATGGATGTATTTATTTAGGGTAAATTTGATTTACTAGCTGTAACTTAAACAAACATGAAAGGAAGCGTTGAAGACGAGTGGTGTGACGTGAAGGGGAGAGGAGGAGCTGCAATTCTGATCAGTGACCTGTGTCATAGAGCTATGGGGGATTTTGTTTGTGTGGGTACTAGAATCAAAATTTTGCTAGAATTCTAATGTTGAATTTTAAGTTTGAATAGGTCAAGGTATGTGTGGTTGTAACATATAGTCTATCTGTGGAGGATGTTGAGGAGAAGGTGACTTTTTGTAATAATCTGAATGATGTTTTCGACTGGGTGAGTGGGAGTTTTAGGTTGAATGTATTGGGCGACTTAAATTGTTGAATAGGTGATCGAAAAAGGAATGATAGAATAGGTGTATATAATAGAATGATAGAATAGGTGTATATAATAGTTCCTCAAAATTTATTATTAAAATAAAAAAAATATAAAAGATTTGTGTAAATAGAATAAATAGAAATAAACTTATTATTCCATTAAACATTTTTAATGTTTAAAATAAAAAAAATATAAAAGATTTGTGTAAATAGAATAAATAGAAATAAACTTATTATTCCATTAAACATTTTTAATGTTCTTTATGATATGATTTTCTTAAAACTTTTTATTTTCTATAGAATATTTTATTCATACTTATTAATACTTATTATACTTAGTATGTAATCCAAAAAAAAAATTTATATATATATATATATATATATATAATATATATATATATATATATATATATATATATATATATATATTATATATATATATATATAATATATATATATATATATATATATATTATATATGATATATATAATATATATATAATATAGCGGTATATATATATAATCCACCTTTTTTCACCAAGACTGAGGTAAAGCATGCGTGCCAGTGCACCGGAACAGAAAAGGTAGTAGAAGAGTATGACACAAGTCAAAAAGAAAGCCCAGCCTTACCGCACCCTTTATACTTATTAGTGAGAACTCGTCGCAGTCAGAAAATCCGCCCTAGAGCTTCAAGGGACCGCGACTGACCATCGCTATGGCATATCATATGTAGGGTTCATCCCCTGGCCCAGGTGGTCCACAACCATACCCCTCCCCCACAAAACAGCGCCATTCACTCCTGGTTATGCCACTTTCCTCTGATTCGCCAAACTCACATTTTCTCTCACTCCACATTCTCTTACTGACTCAATCCACTTTTTTTCGGTCACCCAGCGGTCGATTCCCAACCAGACTCACCACTATAACATCCGTTTAAGCCAACCGACTCCTCATCCATCCTTTCCAACATGACCGAAACATCTCAAAGTACTTTTCATTTATTCCTCTCATTTATCCCTCTTCAGACACACAACTATCTAACAACGTTCATTCCTCATTTTAGCAATTCTTCTCACCCTAACACGCCCCTAAGATTGTCCATCTGAACACTTGTACTTTAGATCTATACTCTTATTCCAGACCATAGTTCAACTACTATACATTAACCACAGGTAACAATTACCCTCATGTAAGACGCGATAGCGCATTCAACTTAGTCTTTTCTTCCACCAATGATTTAATTGCACCAGCCACCTTCCCTGGCCATTTCACAACTTTCCTACTCAGCTGCATCATCCGTTCCCTTATCTTTTAACATATATCCTAATATTTAAACTCAGACACTTGTTTCCAAGCTGCTCAGTCATCTAACATAACTTCATATATATATATATATATATATAATATATATATATATATATATATATATATATTTTTTATTTATAATTATATATGCATATATCTTACAGATCTAGAATATATATATATATATATATAATTATATATATAATATATATTATTATTCAGCACCTTTTTTTCCCAAGATTGGGAATAAGGTGCGTTACATGCATCGGAAAAGAAAAGCAGTAGGAGAATATGACAAAGTCGAAAGAAAAGCCAGCCTTACCGGCCCCTCTGTACCATTAATTAGTAAAAACTCGTCGCAATCAGAAAATCCACCCTAGAGCTTCACGGGACCGCGACGGATCCTCACTATGGTAAATCGTCAAGTGTAGGGTTCATTCTCTGGCCCAGGTGGGCCACAACCATACCCCATTACAACACCCCGCCATTCTATCCTATCATGCACCTTTCTTCTCGCCTCTGCCAAACTCACATTTCTCTCCTGCAAACATTCCTTTACTGACTCAATCCACTTTTTCTTCGGTCTCCCAGCCGGTCGGTTCCCAACACACTCACCACTATACATCCGCTTAACCAACCGACTATCATTCATCCTTTCCACATGACCAAACCATCTCAACATACTTTCATTTATTCTCTCGTTTACATACTTTCTTCACACCTAGCACGCCCCTAAGATTGTCCATCTGAACACATTGAACTTTAGATCTATACTTCTTATTCCAGACCATAGTCTCACTACTATACAATAACACAGGTAACAACAAACCCTCATGCAAGACCCTAGCGCACTCCAGACTTAGTCCTTTTACATTTACCAACGATTTAATATATTATTACCTTCTCTTTCTTCCTTTTTAGTATTATCGTCCTACTTCTCACGTGACCACATCCTTGTTTGCTATTGGTCAATCGATTCCGCCATCTTATCGCCTTGAACAAGCTTTCTGGAACCGCTCCTTTATTTCGTCCCAAATAACCTGTTTCATTACAAACAATTCGCCAAATCTTATGAATATTGATCTTGTGAGCATCAGTGATTTTATTACAAACGTTTAATGCTCCATCAGTCCTCTGTGGAACCTTTGTCTCGAATGGTACAAAGTGAGTAATTTCGCCTTATTTTCTAAGGCCTAATTTTTGTGCTATTCCTTATCGAAAATAATTCTTTGTTATAATATTTAGTGAAAAACATTTAGTGAAAATTTATCTTTATTGTGCCTTACATTATTTAGATTTTAAATTACTTTTTAATATTTTATTCACGTATACAGCGAAGCTATGCGCAAATTTTTATTAATTAAAATATAATTGTCTACCCTAAACAGATCTTAATCATAAATAGAGAACGCACTATTTTATGCGTAACTTTTATATTTCATACTGTAATCTCATTATTATTATTATTATTATTATTATTATTATTATTATTATTATTATTATTATTATTATTATTGTTAATGTTTACAATGTATTAATTATGTTTATTGTTTCAATATAGATTTTGACAACCGAAAACGAGTTTTGTTACTACAGCCTTCTGAAACTTCAGTTACGTCCCTGAACGTAACATTGATGCCCCTGGAGTTTTGCCGTCGCTATCCCGGCATTTCTGCAATCACATCTTGAAGCAGAAGTTTAATTCCATAATATTAAAAAAATTATTAATTTATTTTACTGAACAAATTTAAAAAAAATTTTTTTTTGAAATATTATCAGGCCCATTTCTGGCCCAAATTACCAATTTCAATTATTTATTTTTAAATCATTTCGGCCCATAAAAGCGGCTTACTATATATTATTGTTACCATTTATACACCTATTTGTTAAAATTTACTCTGTCTTTGGTCTCCGACCATCATATTTTTCATATCAGCGTATGTAAGTTGCGTTTTTAGCGCATTTAATTTCGTAATTGTCCTCCAAATATTTTTACAATTTTACATATTTTAATCATTTATTTTTACATTATTCTAGCCCGTACAAGCGGCCGCTTATATATTTTCCTCATCCATTGCATACCTTTTTGTAGTATTTAGTCTATTATTTGGTCTCTGACCACATTTTATATCATATATAGCGTGTGCAAATCGCATCTTAAGCATATTTTTTTTTCTCGTAATATTATTTTCGAAAATATTTTTCAATCGTATTATATAAATACTTATCAACTATGTCCCCTCCTGACCCTGCAAATTTAGATAATATCAACGTAATATCACAACAGCCTGCTTCAGATAGGGAAACCCCTAACGCTTACACGGGAAAATTTGTCAACAATGATCTCGATTTGACCTTTACATTACTCGAGCTCCAACTGGAATCCACAAATGAGCTTGCACGATTCAGAGCCCTATTGAACATATTGCCTGTTCCTGTATTACAGCGCCTGAAAGATGTTTTACCCTCCTTACATTCCCACAACCAGCCCTATACTCAACTTAAAACCGAACTTTTAAACCGGCTGGGAGAAACCGACGCTGAAAAAGTAAAAAAGCTTTTGACTGGTGGCTCTCTTGGAGATCGTTTGCCATCAGTTCTATTATCTGACATGTTAAATCTTCTCGACGGCCCTCCCGTAGGTAATTGTACACACATTGTGCGCCATCTCTTCCTACAGAAACTCCCTGCAGAGATGCAATTGCGCTTAGCTACCGTCGATCCTAATTGTTCGCTGCAAGAACTCGCTACTTATGCAGATAGAGTTTGTAAAGCGAAACCTCTTGCGACAGCAGACATACCGTCACAAGTCTCGCACATCACAGTCTCCACCGACAATAATAACTTACCACCAGCGTCGCTATCGCATGTAAATGAGTCAGTCAATGCCATTAGGCACCCACCGCCGCCCACTGAAAATGCTTATATCATGTCACAACTACAGGTGTTGCAGAACACCATCATGGATTTAACCACTAGATTACGAGCTTTAGAAACGCGTTACACTGCTCCTTCCTCCCCTCCTCCTTCCCCTCCTTATCCTCAACAACAATATCCTTATCCTCAACAACAATATCCTTATCCTCAACAACAGTATCCTCAGTCCTCTCCTCATCCTTATTCACTACCTCCTTCATACCCCCAGCCTCCTCCCACTCCTTCATACCCCCAGCTCCCTCCCAATGCATCAAACACTTATTCTGCTTACAATTATGGTCATAATTCTCGCTCTCCAAATATGCAACGACGTTCGTACCGTCGCTCACCTACTCCTTCGCGTCAGTTTGCCTCTTCTCCTGTTGATTCTCAGGCTTTAGTTCAGTTTCCATCACATAACCAACAGGGTATTTGTAGGAACCATCAACGTTTTGGAGATCAAACTCGGTCATGTCTTAAGCCTTGTACATTCGGGAATTTAAACTTAAACACCACTCCATAAATTCGCTCGGGGTGGTATCGAAAGCGTCAAACCTACTTTGTGTCTACGATCCATCCACCAAACTATCTTATCTCGTAGATAGTGGGAGCTCAATTTCAGCTGTCCCACGTTCTATCCTCAAAAAAAAACAAGCTCCAGAACCATCAGGCTCTTTACGCGCCGCCAATGGCACAACCATTAACACTTATGGTACCAAACGACTCCATTTAACGCTCTCGTTCCGTCGTGATTTTATATGGGACTTCACGATAGCTGACGTCACATTACCAATATTAGGTGCAGACTTCCTGTCCCACTTCAACCTTCTTGTTGACATGAACCACAACCGCATCATTGATTTTGAGACACATTTCTCATCCGCTTGTATTCGTGCATCTGCTTCCATCAGTGGCATACATCTTTCTCCATCTAATATTTTTGAATCATTATTAATCACCGATTTTCCAGAGCTTCTTTCTCCAGTCTCCAAGTTCCCTCCTGTGAAACATAATGTTGTTCATCACATTGAAACTTCTGGCAGACCTCCATTCTCTCATGCACGACGTCTTGCACCAGATAAACTCAAAGCGGCAAAGCTAGAATTTGAATCTCTCTTAGAGAAGGGCATCATCCGCCCCTCAAAGTCCGATTACGCCTCTCCATTACATATGGTTCTCAAACCAAATGGGGATTATCGCCCGACTGGCGATTATCGCTGCCTGAATGCGATCACCCGCCCGGACCGCTATAATGTCCCTCATCTACAGGATTTCACATCCCACCTCTCTGGTTGTACTATCTTCTCAAAAATTGACTTAATCAGCGCCTTTTTTCAAATTCCCGTCAATCCGGAAGACATTCATAAGACTGCCATTATCACTCCTTTCGGCCTTTACGAATTTCTTCGAACGCCATTCGGTTTACGAAATGCTAGTCAATCATTTCAACGTCTTCTAGACTCAGTATTACGTGGTTTACCCTTCGTATTCGCCTACATAGACGACTTATTGATTGCCAGTGCCTCTCCGGAAGAACATACTTCACATCTCAGGCAAGTTTTTACCAGACTAAGTGAATTTGGTCTATGTGTCAATTCTTCCAAATGTGAATTCGGAGTTTCATCCCTAACTTTTCTCGGACATACGATCTCTGCCGATGGTATACGTCCCCTTGAGGATCGTGTGGCAGCCATTCGTGAGTTTCCGAAACCCGTTAAACAGCGTCAACTCCGTCGTTTTTTAGGGATGGTAAACTTCTACCATCGTTTTATACCGTCCGCTGCTAAAATTCTCCTCCCTCTCCACGCACTTCTTAAGCATCCACGTAAAGGTTCTGCTGCTTCTGTCACTGTAGATTGGAACGACGAAGCAACTAATGCCTTCACCGCCATCAAGGAAGCCCTTGCCTCTTCCGTGTTACTATATTTCCATCCGACACAGCCCCGACTAGAATCAACACAGACGCTTCAGATTTCGCGGCAGGTGCCGTCCTACAACAGTTCATTGATAACGAATGGCGTCCATTAGCTTTCTTTTCTAAAAAGTTCCAGCCGCCTGAAACACGATACAGCGCATTTGGAAGGGAACTTCTAGCAATTTATTTAGCTATTAAGCACTTCCGTTACTTCATAGAAGGTCGGGA
>JABUQX010108862.1:12500-17500 GCA_015478945.1 Trachelipus rathkii | reverse complement strand
AAATACCAGGAAGAGAAGAGCGAAAATAGTTTAGACTGCCTATGAAAGAACGTAAATCTTTGATAGTCTTGGGTTTTGGGATATTCATAATAGCAGTGGTTTTATCCTCATTAGGGAGCATGGAGCCTTCGGACACATCAAAACCTAAATATGTAACCCGAGACTGTCCAATTTGGCACTTATCAGCACTAAGTCTCAAATTAAAAGATTTTAACCGGTCTAGTACCATTTCTAAAATCTTCATGTGTTCATCATGAGTAGGAGTGGCGATGAGGATATCATCAATATATATAAAAATGTTAGGGATTTTAGAAAGAATTAAAGATATGTATTTTGTAAAACTAGTGGGACTGGAATGGAAGCCTTCTACAATACTATTATATGAGAAACTGCCAAAAGGAGTATTTATAGTTAAGAACTTTCGACAATCAGGGTGGACTTTAAGGTTATAAAATGCCTTTTTTAAGTCTAAAACAGAAAATACTTTACACCCGTGAAGTAAGTTCGTAAAGTCATTTAAGTTAGGGAGACTGAAATTGTCTCGAACAGCTCGTTTGTTCAGTAATCTCAAATCGGCTACTATTCGGACTCCACCACTAGGTTTAGAAAGTACCGAAATCGGAAATCCCCAAGGTGAGTGCGAGGGAGAAAGTACCCCAGCATTTACTAACCTGCCTATCTCTTCTTTGGCCTTATCATATAAACTAGTAGAGATTCTGCGACTTTTAATGTTTATTGGGGAACCCATAACTTTAAATTTATAAGGAATTAGTTCATTTAAGGAATTTTGTTCAGTGGGGGAAAGGGGAAATTTTGTAAAGCCTATTTCACTTGTATTATTAAATTCATTTTCATTATTAATATCACTTTTATCCACACTAATTTCATTTCTATTTTTATTACACTTGTAGGAGGCATTGTCCTGATAGCTACCCCCAGGGATACTATTATTATAATTATTATCTCTCACATTAACATTTTCTAAAATTTTATATAAATCATCAAACAACATTTTATATTCACCTAATAGAGAAGTATAAAGGGAAGGCGCAGAAGGAAGTTTAGGAGAAAGAGTTAAATTTATATAATTAAAATCATTTGTTATGGGTAGTGCTTCAGAATCATTCCCTTGAATGACTTCACAAGAAAGACCAGTTGTGGCATCAATTATAATATTTGAGCTAAAATCTAGGTTAAATTTATATTTAGTAAAAAAATCTATCCCTAAAATATTATCAATTACATCAGCAATAAAAAAATTATGTTCGTAATCCCGCTTAAGCAGGAAATTTAATTTTTTAGTTATACAATCATAAATGTTAATCTGACTTCCATTAGCAGCTGTAAGAAAGCCAATAGGATCTTTCCTTTGTTCTGCAGAAGCCTTTAAAATAGAAAATGAACTCCCTGTATCTAACAAGAATAATTGCTTTGAATTAGCGTCATATATACGAAGGAGACAATTAATTGCAAAATTTTTACATTCGTTTACATTTAAAACTTTGGGAAGCACTGACCCATTGCAAGAATCTGCATTTTCAACCCGCATCGCAGTATTTTGGCTTGGAACTAAAGATTCCAGCCCAATAACTGCCTGTTTGCTACCTTGATAATGCATATCCTTACCCTTAACACTATTATCAGAGGAAATCAAATTTTCCCTATACCAAGATTCATTTTCACTCAACTGAGAAGCTCTCTCGCATAAAACAGATTGTTTTACGCCATTATTAGCATTTTCACTTGAATGAACATGAACCTGGATATTATTTTTATTAGCATGCAAAATTGTATCAACATTTTTACCTATACTGTTGTAATTATTATTCAAATTTGGTTGGGGGTAGCTTTCCTCCCTAAGACTTTCTATATTGTTAAAACTACTTTTGTACTTACAAATTTTACGAGTTACCACTGGATTAAAACGCACTTTCTTTATACAGGGGCGTAACTCCACCCCTATACTTAGTTTCCCTGCGATGGTAGGGAAGTAGGTCCAGCATTGTTTTGTGATGGCGCTTGTGCCAACAAATGAGCCATTTTGCAAGTGCCTCCTTGGCACCTGCTAGCCATTTCACGGAAGGTGAAATGGTAGTAGCAAAGGGGTCCATCTTTTCTAAATCCTGAAGATGATCGACGACGGTTAGACCGACCTCTGTCCCAGCCAGGAGAGCGACCTCTGTCCCAACCATTATCATTACGAGACATCCGTAGATCTAATTGATTTACTTGATATGTGAGGGCCTCCAACTTCTGGAACATCTCACTTAGTCGATTGTTTATTTGGGCCAAATCATTGTGTGAAATGTGGTCTTCTTTCCTAGGTTGGGGATCACTTGCCCTGGTAGGGATGAATGGAGTCACAGCATTGACCGAATAATCTGGATAGGATTTTGATTTATGACGTTGGGATTCCATGAACACGTCAGCTGCTTCGGCCAATTTATGAATATCCGCATCCCCTTTCAAAACCGTTAATAACGGTACCAGATCCTCAGGTAGAACACGAAGAAACATCTGTTTCATAAGGTTTTCATTTTGATGTAGAAGCCATTGATAACTGCGGATTCCTAAGGATGCTTTAATTCTGTTAAGATATGCTGTGGGCTTTTCACCAGGTTTAAGCTCCTGCCGAAATAAATTTTCAGCTTTCTCTTTATCAGATGGAGCATAAGTTTCAGTTACAAGGCGAACCAATTCTTCATATGTTTGGTCGTTGATAGGATAGCTTATTCTTGAAGTTATAGCCGAAGGTAAGAGAGGACCAAGAAGTTGAACCTTTTCAATATTATCAGTAACAAAATATAGGCTAAATAGAAATTCCACTCTATCTAACCACTTTCCCACATCCCTTGTTTCAAACCGAGGAATATCCTGCACAGAGAGTACTTTCCTAGTTCTTCGATGTGGTTCGGGTGATGGGGTGCGAGAACGATCACTCTCAACCGATGAGTTATTTGAGTTGTGACCATTGTTCCTATTTAGATTTTCATTTTGTCCATCATTTTCATTTATATCAACATCTACATGATGTATAGAAATTCCAGACGGTGGATTATTTAAATTTTGAGCACCAGACCTGCTTCTAGTCGAAGTCATCGTTGTAATTCACAATTTTTTTTTTTTTTTTTTTTTTTTTTTTTTTTTTTTTTTTTTTTTTTATACTGTCTTAATTGTACATACACTTAAAAACTTTATTTCACTGTTTTATTAGTTATTTTGTAGTAAAAGCACTTGACTCACTTCAACTACACAATTACCCAAGTAGGCTAATTTTGTAAAATTGTTTAAAAAAAAAAATTATTAAAACCATTTATTTATAAAAATAGGCCTGTTGCTACAATAATAGTTGTAGCTTACTTATATAGGCCCTAAGAGAGGACAGATAGTTCAGTAGGCTAGGCTCTTAAACTAGTACTAGGCCTAGTTTTAACTTAAAACTTTTTTCTTTATTTTTATGTTTTTCACTTTTATATCTGTAGATTTTTTTTTTTCTTGCTTTATTATTTATGAATGCACTAAAAACTATAGTCTTTTTATTTTTATTGTTGAACGCATTTACGTGCGTGAGTAGCCTAGGCCTATACTGGCTTATTTTTCCAAAGTTATTAATTTCACTGAAATTTTACTTTTTAATTTTTTTATATATAGTAATTTATATTTTATTTCTTTATTGTTAATTCGTATGTCACTCTAAAGGGATGTCACCAACGTGGAAGGACTTAGTCTGGGGTCTAAGCCTTCCCAACGAAAAGTATAGATTTTTTTCACTTAAACTTTATTTTTATATTATTTTCTTCTTATTTTATTTCACGGGCTTACTGAAAGATATTTTCGTTTCAGTTTTTATTTAGTGATTTACTTATTTACAAAGTTTATAGAGCGTCGTGCGCTTGATATTGTTTCTATCTACTAACAAAATTCGCGGGCTACAAAAATAAATAACAATAAAAGGACATGGGTAATTTTGAGGGGCAATTTGCCAACCGTTAACAACTTTACAATTATGGCATTTCTCGCCATATATTCGTAATTATTACGAAGTATTCATCAAATATACAAAAGTATTTTATAAACAAATTATTAATGAATCCAATTTGTTGCACGTGGTGACTTTTGGAGGGTGAATTTCCAAGTTTAATATATATATATTTATATATATATAAATATATATATATATATATATATATATAATATAAATAAATATATATATATATATTATATATATATATATATATATATATATATATATATATATATATATATATATATATATATATATATATAAAAATCATTTTAGACAAGAATCAAGATTATAAATTGTGAATTTATATAATTTATAATTTTAATTCTTGTCTAAAATGATTCATTCCAATTGGTTTCGTCCGAACTCTGAAGATGTCCGAAGTTTACGGACGAAACCGGTCAGAAAGTAATAAATTTAAATATGCCTCTTATTTTCTATGCAAACTATTTTCTAGACTAGTATTAAGAAAATTAAATGAAAATCAGAAAAAAAATATTTAGAGAATTAGAAGTTAAAAGCAAAACTTATATAAAAACAAAAGCTGACATAGAATTTCTATATTATTATATTATTAATTATTATTATTATTATATTATTATTATTATTAATTATTTTATTATTATTATTATTATTATTATTATTATTATTATTATTATTATTATTATTATTATTATTATTATTATTATTATTAAAATAATAATAAAAAAATAATATAATAATAATACATAATAATAATAATAATAATAATTAATAAATTAATAATAATAATATGAATAATAATAAATAATAATAAATAATAATGATAATAATAATATTATTATTACAATAATAATAATAATAATAATAATAATAATAATAATAATAATAATTAATAATAATAACAATAACAATAACAATAACAATAACAATAATAACAATAACAATAACAATAACAATAATAATATTATTATAATTATTACAATAATAATAATAA
>JABUQX010108862.1:2500-7500 GCA_015478945.1 Trachelipus rathkii | reverse complement strand
TTCACTACTATACATCAACACAGGTAACAACAAAACTCATCTAAGACCCTAGCGCACTCAAGACTTAGTCCCTTTCCACCAATGATTTAATTGCTCCAACCATCTTCCTACCATTCACAACTTTTCTACTACACTCCTCATCATCCATTCCCTTTTCCACCAACATATAACCTAACTATTGAAACTCAGACACTTGTTCCAGTTGCTCACCATCCAGCATAACTTCACACCGAGGACTGTCCTCACTCACAACCATAACCTTACTCTTATTTACGTTTACTTTCAAACCCCTCCTTTTACACACCCTGCCAGACCCCTCTACCAATCCTTTCAAACTCTCTTCAGATTCGCCACACAAAACTAAATCATCCGCATATAATAGGTAGGGTACCCTCCACTCTCTTCCATTCTCCATCATTCTAACACCTTCCCCTATCACCCCCACCTCTAATTCTTTCATAACCCCATCCATATACGAATTGAGCATTACCCTCAGATGGACCATGTGTCAAAACCACACATACCTTCACCTTTTCAAACAAATTTAACCATTAGAATTCTAGTACACACAAACATAGCCTACCATAGCTCTATAGCACAGGTCGTTCATCAGAATTGCAACTCCTTCTCTCCCCCTCTGATTCCTTTCCACACCAGCACATACACATTTCACACCACACCACTCATTTTCACCGTTTCCTTTCATCTGTGTTTCAGTCATAGCGAACAAATCAAATTTGCCCTTTCTAAATACAACCATCACCTCTCTCCTCTAATAATAATAATAATAATAATAATAATAATAATAATAATAATAATAATAATAATAATAATAATAATAATAATAATAATAATAATAATAATAATAATAATAATAATAATAATAATAATAATAATAATAATAATAATAATAATAATAATAATAATAATAATAATAATAATAATAATCTTAATAATCTTAATAATCTTAATAATAATAATAATCTTAATAATAATAATAATAATAATAATAATAATAATAATAATAATAATAATAATAATAATAATAATAATAATAAATAATAATAATAATAATAATAATAATAATAATAATAATAATAATAATAATAATAATAATAATATATAATAATAAAAATCAATTTTTTAGTTTTGGAAAAATTTGATAGAATAAGATAGAGTGCCTAGAAAATAAAACTGTTAATGCAGAAATAGATTTTATCAGATCGAATTTTTTTCAAAGAGACCGAGAATGTGTTGTTCCTGACATTAATAGAAGCTTCCACTGGAGCACGAAAGGATTTCACATGAAGGCGTCCTACTTCTCAGAGATCCTTTTCCTCTCGAGGACTATGAATAAAGACCCGAAGGTCAAAGTATATCCTTTAGATAGGTATGGGAACCTTAAAATGCAGTATATATATATATATATATATATATATATATATATATATATATATATATATATATATATATATATATATATAAAGATAATATTTATACATATTTATATTCTATTTATTTCTTTATATATATATATATATATATATATATTTATATATATATATATATATATATATATATATATATATATATATATATATATATATATATAATATATATATATACAGTACAGTGGCGTATCCAGGGAAGGGGGCCAGGGGGCCATGCCCCCCCCCAAAATATTTAGACGCATTTTTAAAGTACTATATCCGTTTATAACATAAGAAGTCAGGGTTAAATTAAAATTATATATATATATATATATATATATATATATATATATATATATATATATATATATATATATATATATATATATATATATATATATATATATATATATATATATATATATATATATAAGCAATGTGTCATTTAAAGCATGAAAAAGTGCTGGATGTGGCACTGTTACAGTATATATATATATATATATATATATATATATATATATATTTATATATTTTTATATATTTTATATATAAGAAACATTTTTTTTTCTATATATAATAATATATATATATATATATATATATATATATATATATATATATATATTTATTATTTGGTAATATTTTATAATCCAGAAACATTTTTCCTTTTAATTTTAAAATGGAATAATTTTAATATTTTATTATTATAGAGTAATTTTATTATTTCGATATCATTTAAGCAATAAATTTTAAATTTACTGAGGAAAGTATTTAGAATATTAGATTTAATTAATTAAAATTAGATAAGGAAATAGAAAGGAAAAAATAAACAGAAAGCAATGAGAGAGAGAGAGAGAGAGAGAGAGAGAGAGAGAGAGAGAGAGAGAGAGAGAGAGAGAGAGAGAGAGAGAGAGAGAGAGAGAGAGAGAGATTTAAATAATTTTCTCCTAATGTGATGGTCAGGCCAGGACAGCCTTTCTCTTTAATCATTATTTATTTATTTATTTATTTATTTATTTATTTATTTATTTATTTATTTTTATTCGTTTATTTTTTAATTGTTTTTTTTTTATTTAAGCTTTTGCAAAATTAAATTTAGTCTCAATTTCAAGTTAAAGCTATTCTTTCACTTATCAAAATATGTTTATTTTATTATCTTTTTTATAAAAAAAATGGTGGTTTTTAATTTAAATATAACTTTTAAAATCTCTTAAAATGTGTTCGTTTGTGCGTTTTTTTAATGATTATATTGTTATGTGGAAAACGTAATGCCTCTTAAAATGTGTATTTTTTTGTGCGTTTTTTTATGGTTATATTGTTATGTGGATAACGTATCCACCCACCCAAAAAATTAATTATTAATTACCCTACAATAAATTTACCAACTTTTCCTTTTTCTCAACATTTTTTTTATGCAGATTGATTAAAAAAAATTACGAAATAGAATTCGAAACCCTTCTCCAAAATTCGACAGCTGTGACGTTCAAGGAGAGAAGCGACTTGGACAAGGTGATTTCTCCGGTAAGAATCGCTTTGCTCTTTTCCTTTGATGTAAGGACTATCCTAATGATTCAGACAGTTTCCTTATTTATAAGGAATACTGAGGACTGAATTTAAGAGAACTACAGAATTACAGACCTACAGAACACCAACTAGCAAAGGCTTTACAGTTCACCTACGGGTAGTCTGAGGCTAGATGACGTCACCGACTTAGAACGTTAGAACTAACCTACTAAGCGGTGAACATCAAAACTGTTATAAGTTCGGCGCCGGAATTCTTTTTAAGATTTACTTTAAACATAAAAGCTATTTATTACAAATTAAGATGATAGTGTGATCGATGAGGTTACCGGCTTAGAACGTTAGAACTAACTTCTAAGCGGTGAACATCAAAACTGATCGACGCCCAAATTCTTTTCAATATGTATTTTTAACATTTACCAAATGATCTCAATAGTTCGTTTGATTTTACCTTATCTAGGTCACAACTAATTCTAGTGTTTTAATAAAGTAAAAATCGAGTTGAATTGAAGTTCAAAGACCAATTTCCTTAAGGTGTACAGTATATCTAACCTTTTCTTGAATGAATCGATGCTGCCGCTCTTCACTATCTCATAAGAAAGACTATTCCACTTCACAATTACATTGTAAGTGAAGAAATTCTTTGCTATATTTGTTTGAAATGGTTTATGGAAAAGTTTATGCCCATTACTTCGTGTTATATCATTAAAATCATATCTAAAGAATTGCCCGTAATCGATATTGTCAAATTTATTTAGTATTTTGAAAACTAATATCTTTTTCCTCTTAATCTTCTTGTCTCTAAAGAATAGATATCTAGTTCACGTAGTCGCTGCTGGTATGACTTACTGCTCAATTCTGGTAGTAATTTGGCTGCCCTTCAAATTCTTTCAATATTTTCTGTCCTTTTTTAGGTATGGACTCCAAAACTGTAATGCGTATTCTAGATGAGATCTAACTAACGTTTTATATAGAGGTACTATTATATTTTTAGATTTATATTCGAAGTTTCTGGCAATAAAACCTAGAGCTTTATTTGCGTTCCTAACAGAAGAAGAAGAAGAAGAAGAAGAAGAAGAAGAAGAAGAAGAAGAAGAAGAAGAAGAAGAAGAAGAAGAAGAAGAAGAAGAAGAAGAAGAAGCGTTGTTGATTATTCTTTATCTTGCATTATCATGATCTCTCTCTCTCTCTCTCTCTCTCTCTCTCTCTCTCTCTCTCTCTCTCTCTCTCTCTCTCTCTCTCTCTCTCTCTCTCTCAGTAAAATAAGTATCTTAGAAATATGATAAATAACTACTTTTTTTGTTTCAGGGCAAATCTTACCTAGTGTTTGTTAAAAAGAAAAATGAAACTGATGATTCATCTTTCCGATTATTTGGGGAAGTAAGTTATTATTGTTCTACTACTACTACTACTACTACTACTACTACTACTACTACTACTACTACTACTACTACTACTACTACTACTACTATGTTAAATACAATTTACTGAAGTAGCTGCGTTATATGAAGTTAGGCCTATAGGTCTGGTTATGCCAAACACCTTATAGAACCTCTTATTTTAAGCAATGAAATTTATGGCTAAGGTAAATTAATGGGATCCTTATTCTACAAAAAAATCCATTTTTTATTATGAACTTTCTGAAGCAACAGTTCCAATAGGACAACTTTTCTCAACCTTTTATGCCTCGTGCCCCCTCACCTTCAAAAGGAAAAAAAACTAAAACATAAAGTTAAAAACCTCACAACCACCTAAAAACCTCTTATGCCAGGCAAATGTCAAATTCAAAAATGCAGTTTGAGATATTTATCGTATGGTAGATTAAATGAGCAATCCCAGTCGTAGCATTATTATATTGTTTGCTTGTTATCAAACTAAAGACGTCAATAATTCTTTAACTAATAAAAGTTTTTTTCCCCTACATTGCCTTTTTTTGTGACCCATTTGGACCCCCTTATATGCTTTATGTGATCACGACTCCCTCTGGGGATAGCGATTATAAGGTTGAGAAAGGCTTCAATTTAGAATAATCAAATCTAAGGTCCGTGG
>JABUQX010108861.1:25000-30000 GCA_015478945.1 Trachelipus rathkii | reverse complement strand
TCCTCGCATACCTAAACCCCCGACTCGCACAACACACACAAGTCGCACATACAACACACACACACATGACTGACGCTCTCGACTTGGGAGGCCATATGAGATTCTTACTATTTTATTTAAAGGACTCAACACAAGGCAACTTAGCAACAAAAAAAATTTCATCAAATATTGTTAAGTAATATTTGAACCCTTCAACTATTATGGGTAATACTAATATATATATATATATATTATATATATATAATATATATATATATATATATATATATATATATATAATATACAGAAAAAAATATATAAACACATTTATATAATATGTGTATATATATATATAATATATATATATATATAATATATATATATATATATATATATATCATGCAGCTAATGAAGACACTATATTACTTATTAAGTCAATGTGACAATGGCTTAACCCGTTACAATATATATATATAATATATAGTATAATATATATATATATATTATATATATATATATATATATATATATATATATATATATTGATATATATATATATATATATATATATATATATATATATATATATATTATATATATATTTATATATATATATATATATATATATATATATATATATAATATATTACTATTTATATATAGTATATAATATATATAATATAATATATATAATTATATTATAATATATATAATATATATATATATTCGGGGGCAAAATGAAATAGGGACGCCAAAATGACCTAGAAATTAAGGCAAACTTTTAAGAAAAGTTATTTAGAGAAAGGTAGATAAGGATGTATTAAATATAAAAATCGACTTTTCAATTAATAAAAATTTGATTAAAATTAATAATTTATTAATTAAAGTATATTGTTCATCGAACGTGTGGCAGAGTAATGATTAGAACTCTGAATGAAATGCAAGGACTATATTTTTTTACGCTAGTAATATTTTTGACCGTAGAAGGGAAGGGTGTGTTTTAATTCTTTTAAAAGAAAATGTTATGAAACAATATTTATTAAATATGTATTAATCAATATGAGCAAACAATGTAGTTCAATATTATTTATTCCTTTTATAGATTGGTATGATTTTTGTAGAAAAATTTGATAGAAATAAATTCCAGAAAAAACATGACCTAACTTAACTTAACCTAACCTAGCCCTAAAAGTGGTTTACAAAAAAAAGTCCTATTGAGTTCACTTTTATCTATTTTTGACAATTATATCTTATAGGAATAACCTCAACACTTTATATTTTCTAAACATGTATAGTTTCATATACTATAATACATATATGAAAAGTAATTTTCATATGCAATACTTAAAACAAATTGTCGTACAGGTTTCCTCGGCTCGCGGTGATTTTGGCGTGGTATATGGCACCTCACCATAATGTGATGAATATAACAGCCACGCCCTTCGAGCCACAGAATCTTCACAGTGACAGGTCGATGCTAATCGCCTATCACTGCAGCTGGGCTATGATGAGTAGTATAAGTATACCCTCGACTATTAATACCAGATATGCAGGCCCCGTGTGCGTATATGAGCCGTAGAGTTGGGTGTGTTATATATATTATATATATATATATCATAGTGTATACTAATAGTATATAATATATATAATATATATATAGTATATATATAGTACATATATAATTATAAATATATATATATTATGGTATAGTCGGGGTTAGAGGTAAACCTATCAGATTTATCGATTACTTGTAATCAAACTTATCGGAGTGCTGTTATCCATTAGTAAATACTATAGTATGCTATATATATATACGTATAGTGATATATATATATATATATATATATATATATAGTACTATATATATGTATATATATAGTGATACGTATATAATATATATATTAATATATATTGTTCGGAAACCGTCAAGAGAAACCTTTGACTTCGCTACATTTACATTAAAATATTGTTAAAAAATGAATTTGTGATAATACGGTATATAATTATGACTTAAAGGGTGTATACACTAAGAGTACAATAAATATATTTCATATTTATTCTAAAAACCGCGTAAACCGGTCGTGCTCCCTGCTTTATACTTAAACGCAAATCTTTTAAATAAAAGTAATTGTTATAATTTGCGGCCCCAATAGTTTGTAAACAAATTGTCGTGACTAAGTTCCTCGGGCTCCGCCGGGTGATTGGCGTTTTTTATTGCACCCCCTTAACCGTATATTAATATATATATAGATAAATATATCGATATATACTTACTATTATAGTATATTGATATATAGTATACATATATCTTTATAATATAGTTATATATTAGTTATAACTACGTATTACGTGTGGCATTGATTTCCAAAAGGAATAAGTCAGTGTTACATTTGTCCCCAAAATGAAGGTATGCGAGATATGACACCATTCAGCAAAATAATAGTTATTAAGGCTTTATACTTATTATGATTACATTGGTTCCAAAGTAAGGTATCGTGTGTACATTGATTTATAGGAAGATGCTGTATCATGTAAAATTAATGATGTGCCTCATGTCTAATTATGACTTTATAAAATAATATATTGACTTCAAAATTATGATGTGCCTCATTGGTCTCCCAAAGTAAGTATTAAGAATATTAGACAAAAAGGTAACCCAGTACAATTGAACAGGTTAATTCCTTCTAAACCTGCGTCTCTATATCTCGATACTTTTACCGCAAAATCGTCTCTAAATAAAAGGTGTTATAATGATCTTTACTCCAAATGGAATATAGGTGTGTGAAACTGATTACAGTTAGAATTTTTAAGGCATTTGTATGAATTTTTTGAGATCTATATTTTGTTTAGGCATTTATTCACTCTTCCAGTGTGCGAAACACTTTGATAGGAAAAATAGCGAGATACTTGTTGGGACTGAACTTGGACTAATGTTTTTAACAAAACAAGAATCGAAACTGGTTTTTAAACTTTGCAGTTTTAATATTTTAGCTTACATATAAATCTTCTAATTAAAAAATAATCTCACTCTAATATAAAAAAAAATCACACAACCCAACCCCTTTGCATGTAACCATATTGTTCTGTATTCTTATAATAAAAATTTAATTGATAAAAATAGATAATATTTCTTGAATAAAGAGCGGTGCCGCGCGTTACCCTATATGATTTATTTTGAGAACGTTGTATCTTCTAATGACTGGTTACCCCAAGATTTATGGATACTATTCAAAAAGCAATCTCACGCAATAGTTTTTTCAAAAGACTGGCACTAAAGTCTAAAATGAGTAATTTTTATAATAAGGATAATATACCTCATATACCATTTTCTATTTCATAACTATATATGCGCTGTTAAAAATGTCTTTTAACCAAAATATCAGTTAGCTTTCACAAGTAGTTAAACGCTCTTTTCAGACTATTGACTAGAATTTGGTAACTCCAAGTGTCTTCGTTCCGATACTTTTTACCAACAATTTCTCTGCCGCGGAACAGTTTGTTTCGATGTTAACCATAAAAATAAAATCTTTATTATTATGGCAAAGGAAAGCACTCCCCCCAAAGTTCACAAATGGTTGTCTATTTTTAGATGAGTCTTTCGTTCATCCGATTCTACCCCTTCCCTTCACTTCATTGATTTCGGCTTGCTCGTTAGGCGAGAGGTGATATATATATATATATATATATATATATATATATATATATATATATATATATATATATATATATATATATATATATATATATATATATATATATATATATATATATATATATATATATGAGAGAGAGAGAGAGAGAGAGAGAGAGAGAGAGAGAGAGAGAGAGAGAGAGAGAGAGAGAGAGAGAGAGAGAGAGAGAGAGAGAGAGAGAGAGAGAGAGAGAGAGAGAGAGAGAGAGAGAGAGAGAGAGAGAGAGAGAGAGAGAGAGAGAGAGAGAGAGAGAGAGAGAGAGAGAGAGAGAGAGAGAGAGAGAGAGAGAGAGAGAGAGAGAGAGAGAGACTCTCCAAAACCTGGTCATCACGAGATAATTCATTTTTTAAATTTTTATTGTTATAAATGTGATATTTCTTACAATAATTTTCAAAATTATAATATATATATATATATACATATATTATTGTTGTTATTATTATTTTACATTTTCTAAATATCTATTTTGATATAATTTTTATATATACTCCTTTTTTTTATATATTATTATTATTATACATATATATATACATACATATTTCCTTCGAACCCTTTGAGATATTATTGTGAGACTGGTTATAATATATATATATATTATATTATACATATGTATATTATATTATTATTATATTATTATTATATATTATTGTTATTATTATATTATATATATCTATATTAGGTATATACATATATATATATATACATATAATATACATGATAATAATATATATACATAAATATATATTATTATTTTTATTAGATCTTATTATTATGGCTATATATACATTTTAGTTATTAAAAATATATTAAAACCTTACATATAAAGATATTTATTAATATATATATATTGAGTATACATATAATTATATAGCAGTATATATATATATATATATATATATATATATATATATATATATATATATATATATATATATATATTTATATTTATTTTTTTTTATATAAATATATATATATATATATATATATATATATATATATATATATATATATATATATATATATATATATATATATATATATATATATATATATATATATATATTAGTTCATGTACAGGACCCACCACGGTCCACAAAGAAGCGGCCACACTGGGTTGAATAATCAACTCCATGGGTGGGTCCTGGCTTATACATATTTTAAATGTCAAAGAAAATTTGGATGGCGAAATGAATATTCAGTCAAAAATAAATAAAAAGCTAATAAAAGATGTCCTTACATTATAAATAGTTCTAATATTACATAACAAAATCATGTTATAAAGAATATTCAGTTCTTGAAGATAAGAGAAAATAGAGTTACTGTTAAAGT
>JABUQX010108861.1:7500-15000 GCA_015478945.1 Trachelipus rathkii | reverse complement strand
CGAAGGCTGACAACACCGCACATGCAAGTATTGTCCGCGTTCCCGCCCGCCGCGTGCGCCCGCAGGCGCAATATTCCCGCGCGAACGAAAAATATGATATCAATGTAAACTATTCAAAGAATTTCTTTTCAAATATACTATGAGTCATTCATTTTTATTTCATACTTAAACATTTTTATTAAAAACATTTTCGCGAACCTAAAACTGTAACTCATTACAGACCTATTATTTAACACATATATTTATTAACATTATTTTTACTTAATACTTTTTACTTAATACTTTTTAATTTATAAATTTTTAAAAATTGTATGTAAGAAGAAAAAGCCAAAGTGTCTGATATAAAATCATTTTATTTTACTACAACTGTACGAAATTTTATTAAAAACATAAACTTTACATACCTAGCAGTAAATCAGTAGATCAATAGAGGGTGTTACCTAACACCTAGGGGGATTAGTTAGCATGCTTTTGTTTTACTGCTTTACTGCTTTAACTCATGTTTTACTGCTTTAACTCATGTTTTACTGCTTTAACTCATATGTTTTACTGCTTTAACTCATATATTTATTAACATTACATACCTTAAAGCAGTAAATCAGTAACCTAATAGAGATGTAACTCTAACACCAAGGGGGGATTATATGCTTTGTTTACTGTTTACTGTTTTTAACTCATGTTTTACTGCTTTACTGCTTTAACTTTCTGCTTTACTGTTTTAACTTCTTCTTTACTGCTTTAACTTTCTGCTTTACTGCTTTAACTCACATACATTACATACCTTAAAGCAGTAAATCAGTAAATCAATAGAGGTGTTACCTAACACCTAGGGGATTAGTATGCTTTTGTTTTACTGCTTTACTGCTTTAACTTTCTGCTTTACTGCTTTAACTTTCTGCTTTACTGCTTTAACTTTCTGCTTTACTGCTTTAACTTTCTGCTTTACTGCTTTTAACTTTCTGCTTTACTGTTTTAACTTTCTGTTTTACTGCTTTAACTCATATATTTATTAACATTATGTTTTCTTTTATTTTGTTTTAATACTTTTTATTTATTTTATTATTATTTTTATTTATTTTATTATTATTTTTATTATTATTTTATTTTGTTTTAATACTTTTTATTTTTATTTTTATTCTTTTTATTTTATTTTTATTATTTTACTTTTATTATTATTTTATTTTGTTTTAATACTTTTTATTTTTATTCTTTTTATTCTTTTTATTTTTATTTATTTTATTATTATTTTTATTATTATTTTATTTTGTTTTAATACTTTTTATTTTTATTCTTTTTATTCTTTTTATTTTATTTTTATTATTTTACTTTTATTATTATTTTATTTTTTTTTTTATTATTATACTTAGTGTTATTTACTTCATGCCTATTGTTATTATTATTTAGAACACACACACACACACACACACACACACACACACACACACACACACACACACACACACACTTACACTTATACACACATTCACTATGACACTTACATTTACCCATAGACACTTACATTTACACTTATACACACACACAGATTTACTTACACTCACACACAGATTTACTTACACTCACACCGATTTACTTACACTCCCACACAGATTTACTTACACACACACACACACACACACACACACACACACACACAGATTTACTTACACACACAGATTTACTTACACTCACACAGATTTACTTACACTCACACACAGATTTACTTATACACACATACAGATTTACTTACACACAGATTTACTTACACACACAGATTTACTTACAGTCACACACAGATTTACTTACACACACACACACACACACACGCACACTCACTTACACACCCACACACACGCACACTCACTTACACACCCACACACACGCACACTCACTTACACATATAACGTATAATTTATTAAAACATTTTATGTTTTAATTAAACACGTACATTTATATTACTCATTCAAATATAACTAAAATTATTTCAAAGTTTCTTAAAACTTCTATAATAAATCAATCATTATCTTTGAACAAAGAATTTATTATTAACTGTTAATACTTTTTGTTTATAAATTTTATAACTAACAAGTATAAAAATAACAAAATAAGTTCTTCTCTGCTAACATAACATGTATTTTATTAAAATCATTCTAAGTTTTTATTTAAAAATAACAATTATGCACTTACATTTATATTATTCGCTCGATGTTAACTAAAAATATTTCAAAGTTTTTTTAAATAATTTGGATTTTCTTTATTATTATCTATGTACATTGACAATCCAACACGAGAAAACACAACAACCCGCACTCGTTACAGATACGAAACTGACCTCTGTAAAACGGGGTTGAAATAACTACTTGAAGCGGGCTAAATTTAGATAATCCTTTTTGTACCTCAAGGATTTAGCCTAATACCAGGTCAAAAAGTAATTCCAGACCTCTTTCCGTAAAATGTGGTGCAATAACTACATTCAGGCCTAAATTTAGGTCTAAATTTAGGATAAACCTTTTTTGTATCACAGGCGGATTTAAGCCTAATACCAGGTCAAAAGGTAATTCCAGTATAGACAAGAATCGAGAATCAATGTTATTATTTTATAAATATATTTCAAACTGAAACATGCTGGATCGGTAAGATCCTTTAAGCAGGTAAGAAGGAAATGCTTTCCTTTCCTGTGAGTGGACGGAGTAATCCTTATCTCTATATGACCTCGTATGTGATTGGTTGAGAATTATTTTATCGTCTTTTGAAAATTAACTATGAAAAAACATGTTTTTTCATATCCTGAGCCCAAGTTTCGTTTATTTAAACTCTTAACATACATGTAAATATTTATTTAAGAAAGTAAAAATAAGGATAATAAAACTTTACTATATAATTAGAAATTTAATATTCATTATCTTACAGTAATTTATATATATATATAAAAAAAAATATATATATATATATATATATATATATATATATATATATATATATATATATATATATATATATATATATATATATATATATATATATATATATATAAGAATAACATTAAATATATACAAGCGTGTTAAATATATTTACAATGGTTTATATATAAGGTTAACATTAAATATAATACTTCTACATACATTTTACACATGATGTTTATAACTATTTTATATTAAAATTCTTTAAATCTTTGCAAATATGCCAATCATTTATATCATTATCGATGATATAGTTTCGTGTCTCATTAATACATTCAGTTAACACATACGTAAAAAGTTCCCTCTCAGATATCATAGTATATTTACATTCTGGTTCACCTGCATAAATACTTTCTTGCCATTGTTTCTAAGTAGATAAATGAATTTCTGTACGTCTATAGAACTTAGGAAGCGATCGATGATGCGCGTAGGATCATCAATCAGGGTTTTCTTAAATGCGTAGTATTCTTGGTATAACATGTAATGAATTACGGTTACGTAATTAGATAACACATATGTCTTCTTCATCTGCATTAACATTCGCTTACGTACCTCTAACATATATTTCAGCTGCGTTAGGCCTGAAATGTAGAATCCAAATGATGTAGGTTCAAATACGGTTGTTTCATTATTTCTCTCCCATAATCTAACTTCCAAGCTGATTATGTTTTGATGTTTATAAAATGATAGAGTAAGTTGCTTATCGCTGGTTTCTTCGCACAGGCTAATAACTGTTTCGGTCCAGTTTAAAGCTGAGTTTGGTTTAAAGTATTCTGTAAGCCACTCTTCAGTGTGATTACATATACAAAGTAATTCATTTGGACTCACGAAAATACGCTTGGTATTATAACAGGGTGATTGGGTAGCACACTTGAAAAATTCAAATCCATCGGGCTTTCTTTTATATAAGAATGAAACCCTACTATCGGGGATCTTGATTTCCCATTGGACAATGTCTTGTATTGAGGTATACCTGTTAAGGTGAAACATGATATACACTTAGTGAAAATAGAATACTTTTATTACAAATCAGAGAACTTGTGCACAGCTTAACAGCCAAAACGAGTATGATTTTAAAATGAGTTTGGGTCTAAAACATCCGCCTGCTCAAATATAATTTTCATCCAATCAGAGGTAGGGCTCAGGATATGAAAAAACATGTTTTTTCATACCTTAAAACCAAAAAGCGATAAAATAATTCTCGACCAATCACATACGAGGTCATATAGAGATAAGGATTACCCCGTCCACTCACAAGAAAGGTAAACATTTCCTTCTTACCTGATCAAAGGATCTTACCGATCCAGCATGTTTCAGTTTGAAATATATTTATAAAATAATAACATTGATTCTCGATTCTTGTCTATACTGGAATTACCTTTTGACCTGGTATTAGGCTTAAATCAGCTGGGATACAAAAAAGCTTATCCTAAATTTAGGCCTAAATTTAGGCCTAACGTAGTTATTGCTGGACCACATTTCACAGAAAAAGGTCAGTTTGAAATATATTTTGACCTGGTATTAGGCCTAAATCGCCCCGGGGTACAAAAAGGATTATCCTAAATTTAGGGCTAAAGTAGTTATTTCAACCCATTTTACAGAGAGAGGTTCAGTTTCGTATCTGTAACGAGTGCGGGTTGTGTTTTTCGTGTTGATTGGTCATGTACATAGATAATAATAAAGAAAATCCAAATTATTTAAAAAAACTTTGAAATATTTTTAGTTAACATCGAGCGAATAATATAAATGTAAGTGAATAATTGTTATTTTTAAATAAAAACTTAGAATGATTTTAATAAAATACATGTTAATTTTAGTAAAAGTTTTTTTAAAACTTGATAGTTATAAAATTTATAAACAAAAAGTATTAACAGTTAATAATAAATTCTTTGTTCAAAGATAATGATTGATTTATTATAGAAGTTTTAAGAAACTTTGAAATAATTTTAGTTATATTTGAATGAGTAATATAAATGTACGTGCTTAATTAAAACAAAATGTTTTAATAAATTATACGTTATATGTGTAAGTGAGTGTGCGTGTGTGTGGGTGTGTAAGTGAGTGTGCGTGTGTGTGGGTGTGTGTGTGTGTGTGTGTGTGTGTGTGTGTAAGTAAATCTGTGTGTGACTGTAAGTAAATCTGTGTGTGTAAGTAAATCTGTATGTGTGTATAAGTAAATCTGTGTGTGAGTGTAAGTAAATCTGTGTGAGTGTAAGTAAATCTGTGTGTGTAAGTAAATCTGGGTGTGTGTGTGTGTGTGTGTAAGTAAATCTGTGTGAGTGTAAGTAAATCTGCGTGTGTAAGTAAATCTGTGTGTGAGTGTAAATGTAAGTGTCTATGGGTAAATGTAAGTGTCATAGTGAATGTGTGTATAAGTGTCATAGTGAATGTGTGTATAAGTGTATGTGTGTGTGTGTGTGTGTGTGTGTGTGTGTGTGTGTGTGTGTGTGTGTGTGTGTGTGTGTGTTCTAAATAATAATAACAATAGGCATGAAGTAAATAACACTAAGTATAATAATAAAAAAAATAAAATAATAATAATAAAATAATAAAAGTAAAATAATAAAAATAAAATAAAAAGAATAAAAAGAATAAAAATAAAAAGTATTAAAACAAAATAAAATAATAATAAAAGTAAAATAATAAAATAAAATAAAAAGAATAAAAAGAATAAAAATAAAAAGTATTAAAACAAAATAAAATAATAATAAAAGTAAAATAATAAAAATAAAATAAAAAGAATAAAAAGAATAAAATAAAAAGTAATAAAACAAAATAAAATAATAATAAAAGTAAAATAATAAAAATAAAATAAAAAGAATAAAAATAAATAAAAAGTATTAAAACAAAATAAAAGAAAACATAATGTTAATAAATATATGAGTTAAAGCAGTAAAACAGAAAGTTAAAACAGTAAAGCAGAAAGTTAAAACAGTAAAGCAGAAAGTTAAAGCAGTAAAGCAGAAAGTTAAAGCAGTAAAGCAGAAAGTTAAAGCAGTAAAGCAGAAAGTTAAAGCAGTAAAGCAGTAAAACAAAAGCATACTAATCCCCTAGGTGTTAGGTAATAACACCTCTATTGATTTACTGCTTTAAGGTATGTAATGTATATGAGTTAAAGCAGTAAAGCAGAAAGTTAAAGCAGTAAAGCAGAAAGTTAAAGCAGTAAAGCAGAAAGTTAAAGCAGTAAAACATGAGTTAAAGCAGTAAAGCAGTAAAACAAAAGCATACTAATCCCCTTGGTGTTAGGTAACACCTCTATTGATTTACTGATTTACTGCTTTAAGGTATGTAATGTTAATAAATATATGAGTTAAAGCAGTAAAACATATGAGTTAAAGCAGTAAAACATGAGTTAAAGCAGTAAAACATGAGTTAAAGCAGTAAAGCAGTAAAACAAAAGCATACTAATCCCCCCTAGGTGTTAGGTAACACCTCTATTGATTTACTGATTTACTGCTTTAAGGTATGTAAAGTTTATGTTTTTAATAAAATTTCGTACAATTGTAGTAAAATAAAATGATTATATATCAGACACTCTGGATTTTTTCTTCTTACATACAATTTTTAAAAATTTATAAATTAAAAAGTATTAAGTAAAAAATAATGTTAATAAATATATGTGTTAAATAATAGGTCTGTAATGAGTTACAGTTTTAGGTTCGCGAAAATGTTTTTAATAAAAATGTTTAAGTATGAAATAAAAATGAATGACTCATAGTATATTTGAAATGAAATTCTTTGAATAGTTTACATTGATATCATATTTTTCGTTCGCGCGGGAATATTGCGCCTGCGGGCGCACGCGGCGGGCGGGAACGCGGAAATATTGCGCCTGCGGGCGCACGCGGCGGGCGGGTACGCGGAAATATTGCGCCTGCGGGCGCACGCGGCGGGCGGGAACGCGGCGGGTCGCACCTGCGGGTGCGGGGTTGTCAGCCTTCGCGCGGAGGGCGCATGCGGCGCCCTGGTGTTCCAATTATGATCTAGAGGTAGACAAAAGATGATTTCATCAAAGATGAATCATCAATATAGACGGTATCAAAGATGACTTCATCAAAGATGAGTCATCAAAGATGAACCTTCAAAGTTGAGGCATCAAAGCTGAGGCATTAATGCTGAGGCATCAAAGTTGAGGCATCAAAGTTGAGGCATCAAAGTTGAGGCATCAAAGTTGAGGCATCAAAATATCGAGTGTGTGAGTGTAAGTGTAAGTGTATCTGTGTGTTGGTGTGAATGTAAGTGTATATGGTTTAATGTAAGTGTCTATGAAGAGTGTGCCTATGGCAAGTGTAAGTGCTTATAAGTGTCCTAGTGTTTATAAGTGTCATAGTGAATGTGTGTATAAGTGTTATAGTGTATGTGTGTAGGTGTGTGGTAATATATATATATATATATATATATATATATATATATATATATATATATATATATATATATATATATATATATATATATATAGGCTATATGTTATAAAAATACTAACTCATAGTAGGAAGCATCCTAGCAACTTGTAATATACACCAATCGATTCCTCATACCTTAT
>JABUQX010108860.1:27500-31993 GCA_015478945.1 Trachelipus rathkii | reverse complement strand
TCCCGTAGGCAAATACTGAAACATTGCCCAACCATACAAATTATTTCCTTCTAAGTCTCTCAATAACTATCGGTATTATTTCAGCATTCTCTGCTTCACAAAATTTTCCTATATCAATGCTTCAATAGTTGTTCCCCTATCTCAATAACTATTTCTATTTGTAACAATCAGTGCTGATCTTTTCTTAAAACAAATTGACTTTCGTTCCCATTTAAAATGATCCAGAGATAACCTCTGGAGATGAAAATAACAGTGGCTGAATCTATTTATAGGTATCAAGACAAAAGTAGGTTCTTAAATTTTAAAACATATGCCTAGTCATATATACTAACAATGAATATTTAGTTGTAATGACATAATCTCACAAATGTCCTTTTTATTAAAAGCCTGTACACATGCTATTATAAATATATAATATTTGCTTTTTTCTTTTTATGATTGGTTTTTCAAACTAAATGAAATACCGAGGATCTCTATAACCGCAAGAGAATGATAGAGACATCTGAGGTCCTCCGGCCTCCCCAACAGGGTTAAAAGGACTAATTTCGCTCTAACACGGAAGAAGCTCCGCGATGAACCATCCCCGCTCCTTGGTTGGGTGGTCGCCGGGGGCCCCTTCTTCCACTCCACTAAGGTATGGAAAAGGTCGCCCCCACCGTTTTCCATAGGCTCGACCCCCTAATATATATAGATATTATAAATATATATATATATAATATAATCTATCTCTATATTTAAAGTTATACCTGCATAAGTTTTATACCATTTTGCTTATAACATAATTTCTGTATGTATATATTATTATATAAAATATATATATAATACAATACCGTATATATATATATAGTATACATTATATATATAAATATTTATATAATACGATCGTATACTCACTATATATATACTATATATATATTTTCAAACTACTACTCATACCCTATATAATATAATAATAGCCGTATATATAAAAAAATATATATAACTTATATAAAATACTATATATACTATACTAATACTATATATCTATATATTATATATAATATAATATATATATAATATATTATATAATATATATATTATATATTTATTTATATATATATATATAATATATATTATATAAGTATATATATATATATAATATATATATATATATAATATTATATATATACTATTATATATATATATATATATATATATGGCCACGCCTGATTAGCCGTCATATGTATCTTAAAAACTATTAATGCACAGTAAAACGGAATACATGCTGGAATGCTGGTCCAATCTTCCAGAAATTTTAAAAAAAAATATATATTATCTCAAAAAACTACAATAGCGTACAGCGAAAAGGAATACGATTTTTGAATCCTGTAAATTTCACATCGGAATGTAAAGGAGATAAAAAAATAAAAAAAATTTGCTTTTATTCGATTACTAGGGGCTCGACCGACGGAACATAGGGGGGATGTTTGCCATCACCCCGTAGGGGAGGGCGGAGAAACCCCCGCGACACAAATACCAAAGAGCGGGAGTTCCGGAGACCTTGCCTCGGAGGCGGGGGAAAATAATCGCTACCCGTAGTTCCGGAAGGCGAGAGACCCGACTCTCTGCCATCGGGGCGGTATACCCTTGGGTATTATTTAGTAAAAAAAAAAAGATTGATACAAAGTCTATTTATTTTAAGGAGAAACCAATAAAAGGTCTCTAATAAGCCTTTAATCATAAAAATTTATTATTAAGAATAATTTTTATTTTTTTATTTTTTTTACATTTATCCTATGTAAAATTTTACCTGGATTCCAAAAAGTATTCTTTTCGGATCTTGTAACTTTTTGGCGAGATTTTTTTTTTTACATTTCTGGGACCATTTGACCAGCATTCCAGCAATGTATTCGTTTTACTGTAGCATTAATAGTTTATAAGATACATATGAGGCTAATCCAATGCTGACCATATATATAATATATATACTAATATATATATATATATTATATATATATATAATTATATTATATATGTATACTTTAATATATTATATATATATTTATATATATATATAGTTATTATATATATAATATATATATATATATATTAAACTTATTATATATTATAATATATATATATATATATTATAATGTATTAATATTATATATATAATATATATATATATATATATAATTATATATATATATATATATTATATATTATTATATATATTAAGCTGGGTTGAAAACATACAAAAGTTGTAGTGCATATGAAACAACTTTATTTTGGTGTTCACTTCAGATACAAACTGAAATGTGTTAAAGGTAAGTTCTTCAATTGTTTTCATACCCCCACTTTACCTTGAATCTTTATTAAAAAACAAAAAATATATATATAGCCAGATATACAGTATAGCTTAAATATTCTTACATTCTTACATGCTAAACAACCTGCATAGTACAAATCTCATAGAAAATCAGATTTTGTCTGACTGAGGTATTTCGATTCGAGAATTTTTCGTTTGTAGTATTGCACCATGTCGAGAAATATGACCAACGACCCTACTAAAAACGCGGAAACATCTTCTGACATTTCTTTCACATCGACGATGACACGATACTTTGGTAGAAATTTTGTTGATAGCTAACCAAAATATCAAACACTAATACATCAAGAAGAGTGGGGGATGATAGGAGTACTCCCCAGTCTATCAGTTCCATGTAGAAGTGGCGTTGAGATTAACGTTTAGCTGCCTTTTATCCAAGCAGCGAACTTGCACATTGGTGGAGGAAATTTGCTTCTTGCTAGAGATTTTGTTGACTGAAAATCTCTTATTGTTTCCGTTCATCTGCAACACCGCTAGCAACAAGTTTTCTGGATAACAAAAATAAGTTGTTTATATACACTGGAGAATTGATGTTCTGATCCTCAGGAGAAAGTTTTAGATACTGTGATACCATAAAGTGAAATTCTTTGCACCATCTTGACAGAAGGGATGGGAAGCGGATATAGAACCATATGGGGCCATAGAAGTTCAGTACGAATAGTAAAAAACGCTCTCAGATCATTCAGTGCGAGATTCTGTTGAAGCGACATTCTGAAGTGCAGTTGTTAGCCTTAGTTAAGCCACCTTGCAGGTTTAAAGGCAACCGGAGCTGTGCATTTCAAATCCGCCTATTATTTGATCTGCAGCTCTACCCCTTGCATGAATTAATAAACAGATTTTTAGTTAATACAGCTGGCAGAACTTAGATCTTTCGTAACTGTTCAGGAACATCAACTACAGACTGGAATCAGCGGAAAATTTTAATGATGGGTTTGGCTGATTATCCAAATGAGAGCACGTTTGTTATCAGTTATCCTTACATGTGACGAGGGCCAGTTGTCTTCCATTCAACAAGCACTAAATAACTTCCTGAAGAGTGCAGTTTCATTATAAAAATGCCAACATGCATATGAAGCCATTTGAAGTGGGTCTTTTAAGGATGTAACTCCAACAGTGTGGTTATTCCATTCTTGTTACCCTTCACAGGAGTTCCATCGCAAACCACTGCTCTTAAAGTCTCTGTAGATCTGTAGTAATAGCAGAAATTCATTAAATACATCTCGAGATCTTCTGAGTTAAGGCCTACCGTGTCGATGTAACATTGCATTCTGAAATGACACTAGCACGTAATGTTCTTCTCTAAATTTTCTACGCACACCTCCAGCATCGACAAGTGTTTCATCCAATTTTCACTCGAAAACGCCATGCAGACCATACCTCTGTGTTGCCAGCAATGCTCCTCTGACTGTTATGCTCCCAGTATATTTCTTTGGCGTATAGTCACTTACTTGCAATCAACACCGTTTTTGGTGCACAGAGGTCCGAGGTCTTTGGAGCGCAGGCATAACTATGAAGACATGCATTTATGCTCACATTTGTCGCTCAGTCTAATGCTTTAAAACAAACTCAGAGATACTGTTTCTATTTTGAGGGTCGATCATTCTTCCATTTCTTCTGATTCTAAGGAAAATGATTCTTCAAGCACATCACTCTCACTGCCTGATAATTCAACTGAAGTCTTACACATTTTGCGTATCTTTGTGTCTTATCTTACTTTCAAATGTCAACCTTGCCTTGTCCTTGCCTGAAGTTCATGTGTTTCTCTGATTCTTTCCTGTCACCCTTTCCTATTCATCATGCGTCGTTGAAGTTGATCAAGCCCAAAATTGCCATTCCAATTCAGGGATTTTTTTTCCATTGGGACATTGACATTGATACGTTCAACCACTATACCATTATCAACCACACTTGCACGCGCTTGTAATGTCGGAGAGACGCAGAAAACTGATTTTATTTACTTGATATGTAGGAAGATGTTATTTCTTGATTTCATTCCAAATCATTGACATTCATAAGGTCTCATCACTTGGCCTATAAACACTTTTCCAAACTCGATAGTCTGGATCTGAAATGAGACAAAAATAGCTCTCAATGTAAAAAAAACAACAAATTTTTGAGAGAAATA
>JABUQX010108860.1:0-22500 GCA_015478945.1 Trachelipus rathkii | reverse complement strand
TAATGAAAACAATTAGACACTCATGTTCGCAGTCACTTTCAATATTTTCGGAGGCATATGTTTTCGTTGAAAATCTTTGAGCAAAAAAAACAATTTATGGCATATTCCTTTCATTTTAACTTGTTGTGTTCTTGTTTTTCATTATTTTCGAAGATTTATTGATACTCTTATACAGTTTCACAATGATTTATAGAAGTCTTTTGGTCATAACCTCTAAAATAGAATATCAGTGCGTTTATATTGTTAGTAGGTTAGTGGGTTACTAATGGTTAATATGCATTCCACATTTATAACTCAAAACATTGGATAGTTGTCATTTTCTGCCATTTCTTATTTTTATTTTTGGTTTGATCCTTAAACCTCAGCTTCCATCTTTCCTTAAAGTCCAGACATAATTCATTTTAGGCAGTAAGGTTTGCGGATAAAGAAATTCCACCGTTATGAACAGCAATCCAGGCTTTGAGCCCATTTGTAATTCTGGCCGGGAGGGGACCCGTGAGGGGGGACTCCCGGTAGGGCAGTTTTCTACTCCTACGCCTCATCGACGAGTAGTGATTAACTAAGGTCAGGCACGACTTTTCTTGTTTGTAGTTTTAGCTGATTGCTTATTTAAGGAACTACAGCTCCCCTACTTCAGGTTTTATCCAGGGTCATAACGTTACTGATCACTGGGCAACTAGTGATGACGGCTATACCACACACTTTTGCGTCCGCCTGCATACTTCGTGCGCTTTAAACTTCGCTTCCCATATACTGGGGTGACTTCTGTCACTTTCTCCAAGTCAAGATCTTAATAGATCTCTACCCACACCCCGTTTTTCATTATTCCCTCTTATGATTTGGATTGTTAAACATTATACACACCACAGGACGCTCCTACCCTATGACGTTTAGATACACCAACACTTTCTTTCTTGCGATTAATTGGTGACCTATTCTTCTTAATCCATTGGTTTCATTGGTGCTTACACATGGCTCGGGCTTATTCTTGGCGCACGCTCCCGGTGGACTTGTATTTGGGACGTCCATTGTTACGGACTTTACACATTACTGGCGGTGGCGGCGGTTTCGGGCGATAGATTATGACTTCGATTTCTTGGAGGTATTTATTAATTCTTATACGCTGAAGCCATTGTTCGCATAGCACTCCTCACCACGCTTTAAGCATCGGTAAGCATTATTTCTCGCATGTCTTTTCGTTTCTTCCATATCCCAATCGCAATATAACCAATTAGTTCGGCAACACAGTGCCAGGGGTTCTGCGTTGGTTATGACAATCCCGAGGGGGATTTGTTGGTATTTGATACTCTTCTATTATTATAATTCAGGGCTGACCCGACAGTATCCCGTTCTCTGTTAGGCTTACCCTTCCCTATTTTATAACCGATTTCACGACTTGATTTGCACTTATTTGAATGACTTTTGTTCTCCTTCCAAATAAGTTTGTTGATCATATTTACTTTTTCAGGCAAGCCGCGAGTAATACGCCTTCATTTAGCATTACTTACACTCCGCCTTCAGGTATTAGATCTCCTTCTTCCCTTCTCTTTGGCTCCTTTACAGTTATATTAACGGCAAGTATTAGTATATATTATTACAGCGTGACGGTCGGGCCAACCTTTTATAACTTACTGACCCCCTTTGGTGGTACATGCATTAAGTTAGATATTGTTTCGTACACTAACGGCCAAATCATAATTGAAGAGAATATAGTAAGTAAAACTCTACACAAGCAATCTAGTATATTATTATATAGCAAAACAAGATCACTATAAGGACCCGTACTCCACCATACTATACCCCAAACGGATTGAATTTAATTACATTTAATAAGCAGCCTGCATGACGTAGAATCTATATTATATCGCATAGGCTGATAATTAATCGTTACAATACGCTGTAATACTTCAAATTTCTCGAATAACACTTAACAAATTAATATCGACTTAACTGCTCTCATAACTCTATATTATATCAAACCCGGTATTCACTCTTATTACCTTTAGTGTGGAATAAGTTTCCGATCTTTACTTACTAGAAAATAATTCTTAGTGAGTTCATTAAAATCTAACATCGCGTTCAGACATACTTAAACACACTTAGATATCTCGATTCCGTTAATGGGCTCACTTGATATTTATACTTTTGATTTTTCGTATTTATTATTCTTTTTATTCACGTTTTATTCCTTGTGTGTGTGTTATGACAGATAGGATAGCGAGATTTTGAAAACATGAGTTTTACCAGATGAAGGTCCTTAAGTTCAATTAAAATATATAAGATAAATCCACGAACTATATCACTAAATACTTATACTTAATAAGTATTATATATGTATTATATATTGAGGGTACCTCTCTATCAAATTACTGAGTAAGATATAACATTATGATATACAGCACTTGCTAGAACTTTTCAAAGACGTTAGATTGATAACTGGGGAAAGATCATAAGGTCCTTTATAACCATATACGTCTTTTTATAACAACTATTGCAAGTGGGTATCTAAATCTGTCACAATGGTTCAGAGTAGCAAAGCTTACGGGATGCTTTGTTACTTTAGGTCCAAGACATGATTTCGTATAATCGATTATTATTATGCTTTCCGTTTACCTATTATTAAATCATTAACTAACTTGATACAGCAATTATATAGACATTTTTTGCTGTGAAATCTTATATAATATATAAATTTATATTTATTTACTAGTAATTGGATCGTAATGCCTACTTATTAATTCCACGATTTTATTCTATTTGGACCTACAGGGCTATTTTTGGTGGAATTATGCTAATTCACCACTTATTAACTATTCGGAGATATAAGAATTGGAAGGAGAAGCAGCATATGAGCAGGAGATTAAAGACCATAAGGAAGACACAATTTACAGGTAGGACATGGGACCATAGAAAGGGAAGTAGGTATTAAAGGTTAGTAGATTATTATTTCTAAAAAGGTGGTATAAAGGTATTTAATATTAAATTTTCTGTAAATATTAATTAAATTATTTAGTAGAGAATTAAATTAAGGGTTTTCAGAGCGCTTTCTTAGTCCATGTTACTTGTGAGAGTCGCAGCCAAGTTTACGATTTTTGACACTATTTAATTACCATTTTAAGACACTAGTCCAGTTTGGACTTTGTTGAGTCGGCAATAACTAGTATACGTTGGCGAAATTTTAGGCTTGATGGCAGCAATTTTTTACTACCTGCCAAAAGGAACAGGGGTACCGGGTGGTTAAAACTATAGACACCGCACGATCGGGACAGTACATCGGGGCGAAGCCCCTCATTGAAAAAACCATACTCGTGAGTGGTGGAAGACTGTTGTCGGAAGAGACTGGTGGGATAGAGATATATATAAAAGAAAAAAGAGCAGAATATTTTTTGGTTTATCTTTGTAGACGTTCGAGAGAAAATATGCTTTTAGCCGAGAGGGATTACTAGGGGTTCACACTCTTAACATTACACAAAAATGTAGGAGTGGGATACTAAGGGATCACTATCTAGCACCTAATGGCACACAACTCACCCACAAGCAATAATAAATAAACTAAAATAATAATTTTAATTTAAAATGCCTGAAAATTTTAAAGAATTTCTTTAGGCTTACATAATGAAATGTAAAATTAAGATTGTAAATAAATTTAACTTTATTTATTATTCAATTTATTATTTATCATTAAATAATAATGTCATTTTTTAGATTAATTAAAATAATATAAATAATTAATCCGATAATAATGGATAGGAACAGATAGGCGCAATTCAGGGGATTGAAGAAAGGGGAATAGGAAAGAAAAAAAAAGAAAAAAAAATTGGAAAAGGTTCGCTCAAATCTGAAATTTAGTATGGGTAACACAGATGTTTTCAAAACCCTTGTAATAATTTTGGGGCAAACAATAAAAGCAATATTTTCTTAATAGGCAGGCAGAAGTGTACTACTGGATGCTAATTTAGCTATTATTCAAACGAGATTCTAAAACTAAACTCGTGGCAACTCTCACGTATTCACCCTTAAGGAATTTTCCTTTTCTATTTTAAAAATCCAACTAGTTAGAAAAGATAAAACATTAATTACCTTCATTTTGTGTGTGGTAGGTGGTATTGTGTAGGTGCGTGTGTGGGGTGTGTGGGCGCGCCCTCTCTCAGATATGTTCTCAGATTCTAAGTCCAACTCTTCAATATATAATATAAATATATATTATATATTATATATATACTAATATATGATATATAATATATATTATTATATATATATATACTAATATATATATATGTATATATTAATATATATAATTAATTATATATAGTTATATATATATATATAATATAGTATATATATTATATATATACTATTTTTGTTTGTATTTCTGGCACACGGGAAGCAAATCCCAAGCAACTTTTTTGTCTCCGACACATAATACGACTTCATGGTTAGGTAATGTATTACATATATTTTCTAACAAAGTAGATTATAATGCAAAGATTTTCTTGGCTTGATAGCAAACCCCGCTAAGGCTCAACTCATTTGGAAATTCTATGCACGACGCGGACGTGGTTTGGGATAAAATGAGTGTGCTTCATATGCATGAAGCCATGAAGTAAGAGTGTACAATCTTTGTTGTTGTCATAGATTGTTTCTTTCTGTAATATGTTGGCCTGACCTACTGTATTTAGTTTGAAATTGCTGGTATTAGCTGGTTAGTGATCAATTTGACAGTAGTGGCGTAGTAATTCCGTGCCAACAGGGCATAAAGTGTGTTACTATTCAAGTGTACTAACTAAAATTTTTCAACGGCTCTTCTGGTTTTTTGGTGGGATTTCCAGATTTATTTGATATATTTTTTGTCCCAGGTTAACCCGGGAGATTCGAAAGTCCGGTGATGTCACCGGAGAGGAAAAAAGAGTAACGATCTATCACGAGAAAAAGACTCGCTTTGAGGCACCCTACGCAAAATCTGGACTTTAGCCGACCCTGTTCAATTTATGATCTCAACGATATGTTCTAGTTATTGACCTTACATTATAATATCACATAGTCAACTTATAGGTGCCATAATTATATATCAGGTACTGCCTTTAGTATTCCGTAAACGGACACTTCACTAGTTTCTTGAATTATTAGATATTTCACTTAAGTTTGGGTAATTACTTAAGCTCCATCCATTTTAGGCTATATTCGCAATTTGTTCTTACTTATATTCTCAATTGGAAATATATAATTATATAGTATATTCACACACCAAGTATTACACTACATCAGACAGTAGCTTATTTTAAGAAAATAAGCAGAGATATTTACGAAGGAAACTTGCACACATTTAATTGGACTATCTTTCTCAGCCAGAAACTTCTTAGGAGCAATTCATATTTGGTTTTCGCATTTCACGATTCCCTTTCTCATATTGATATTACTTCACACAGGTAAAAACATGTTTCTAAGGGCATCATACTCTAAGAATTTAGTAACTTCACTTAACTTAATAATATTGAAATATATTAATGCGAATAGGGAAATATTAAGCTTGCACATATTATTAAATTATACCATAAGATATAATAAAACATACTTGTCAATTTTAATATTCAAGAGCAATATTTATTTATTTTACCCGTAAACAACATAAATATAAGCTTAACAAAGTTATTAACATATATATATATTGATATTATTTAGAGTCTCGTCACCTCTAAAATTCTTTGGGTTTAGACATTGATGATCGCAATGAATTGACCCTTCTGGCCTGTTTACGGACCTCTTTAACAGTAGCTTTCCAATATCCTTTATATCATGACCGATTCAGAAACTTTTATTTCTTCACTTTTACTGTAGAAGTTATGGCTTGCCCTTCATAAGTCAATGATGGTATCACCAATTTCAGGTTCCTAGAACTTTAAAGCCTCTTCCGTGCGACCATTTAACATTACATAAGGTTCAATTGTTGGTACACGTTTCACAACCTGTTGATTTCCATCCAAACCTTCGCAAAACAGGCACGCAAGCCGAATCCGACTCACTTCCGTATCTCTCACCACTGGAGGCTTTTTCGATCGTCCCAGTGCAACTTACGAAAGCTTGAACACACACACACACATAACAATATAACTTAGACAAGCACAACACACAACATACCCACTACAATCACTACTACGCGAAAAGACGCAACAAGCAACGACTACACCACTAGTGTACGGACACCCAAGTATCTCTTCGCTATAAATCTCAGAACCACACCCAAATAACCGCGTCCCTGCCACTGACACCCACGACTCACTCTGCAGGAGGTATATACATCCAGAATTCTCCCTAATTAACTACTGGCATTTGAAACGACGCTTCATTAAATCTTGAAATTCCTCAACATCCCTTTTCAAAAGGTTGGTTCTGCCTTTTCTTTTCTTTTTGAACGAAGGGTACAACAACTACCTTGGCTATCCCCCCTCATCCACACACACCACCATTCATGCTTGGCTCATGGACATCCACACTCTCTCCAACAAATACTACTAAGCGCACATCACACTCAGCAGCTAAGCCCACACGCATACACAACTAGTTCAAAAACAACAAGCCACAAGCATCATACTATCTTGTCTTCAGGTCATCACACACAGCCGGCGCACTCTCACAACCGACTAGAATGTCTCAACTACACACAAACAACTCATTCACACACATCACCAGTAGTTATCTACTTAACAACGCAGCTCTTACATAAAACAACACAAGGGTCAAGTATTCCTATTGACAGTGTGGGCGCTACTGCTGTCTTTCCTGACCGCAACCTCTCCTCATACCAACACTTTCCCCCTCTCAATACGACCACTCACAAACTTATTTACGGCAGAGTTATTTAAACACCCAGACATGATAATCACGACATTGCCACACTCTCACTCATACGAATCTCTAAAAATCACTCAACCACGAATACTCCACTCACTGCGATCGTTTATTACTACACACGACAATATCCACACGCACTCTAAGCACACCATCAGCGCATCAAACAAAACAGCGCCCTCTAATTACACACGACACCTTATTCCTAAAAAACGCACCACAATGGTGAATCACACCTAGCCAATGGTCAACACCAACATCTCTACCCATTACACCGACCTATACATCTTCCACTCCGTAGAAACAAACACATATTCATACTACTAACAATAATAGCATCCTCGGAACCATCCCTGCGTCATGTAGGGGTAACTGGCAATGATAATCGCTTGACAGAGAGGCCAAAACAAATGGCCGCTCTCCTCTTCTCGGAGAGCTCACTGTTCCAGTAACCATACACACACAAACACAAACGCATATTATTATTACATATATATCCCTTATAGGTTATTAATATTAGCATTATTATACAGTAAGCATTTTCGTTAGCTATATTATATATATAGCCTATTTCACCACATCATTATAAACTTATGATTTAAATCCATTGTAGCTTCATGCCGACGTAGGATTGCTGATTCGAAATTCATTTGATTTGGACAAAGTATAATGTTGACTATTTATTATAGTAGTGTAATACCGATTGTGATTATGTAGCTGGCGGGGAAGGAAAGTCAGAAACATAAATTCATGCACATATTATTTTAATTATTATACTTCGTTAGTGAGTGGTCTTCCTTTACGCCACAGAGCGAAAAGCGACTATTCATGAGGATGCATACTTGCACGCCTTACATTCTACCGTAATTGGCCACATTACTAATATCACTTCATTAACAGTCTACTATATATTTAGTAACTTATTGATGAATTATCTCATAAATCCTCTTATATTACTTACTATACCATATAATTATTTATATATATATTTAATATTAATATAATATATTTTAAATTATTATAGTAATTTGCAACTTTTGTCACATTTTAGTTATTAGTTACCCATTTACATATAATATATATTATATGATATATATAAATATATATATGATATATACTATATATATTATATATAATATATATATATATAAACATATATATATATACTATTATATATATAGTGTTGTGTTGTGTGTTTTGTTGTGTTAAATATTCCTAATGCATTTATAATTTAGGGATCTTAAACAAGAACATAAAGAGTAAAAATTAACTGCCTTTCCGATTCGGGAAACACCCATGGTTGCGAAATAGGACAATATGCTCGATGGGCTTTACGGGACATAGACCATCCTCAACCAAAAATCATTCATCTATGTCAATATCTGGTTCTATATTATCAATAGGTTTCTTAGGGAACTCATCTTGTTTTGGGGGATGTGGTGTGGCCGCCTCAGGTCGGTGAAGAATCGAGTCATACTTGTGCTCAATTTCGGCAACAGCGGTGTTCACATATCTCTTGCAGAACGTGAGATCTGTTAAAGCTTTTTTCCACTTTATTGTATTAATGGATAAATACGTAGTCCCATATCATCATATATATAACCTATATATTTAATATATATATAAGTAATATTAATTAACTTATATTATATCTTATTAATATATATGAATTCTCACATATTACTTTTAGTACAGTAACATACTTATAATTTTTATTATTGTTTATCTATATATTGAGTTAAAGTAGAAGTGAATTATTATATAACTTCATATTTGGCAGTACGTTTTTCTGGATTGTTTTTTCATTTGTAATTCTCACTCTTATATTTCAGCTTTATGTAGTAAATCTTTTAAGTTTATTAACTTTTAAATTTAAAACATAATTAGTTTTAATGTTTGCCAATACAAAAACTCTCCATATAGAGTTTAGTATTTATTATTACATTATATTAGACTTATAATTCTACTGAACAAGTATTTATTACATTATAATTATTATTAGAGTTATCACATCTAATAATTATATACCAATAATTATTATTTCTTTGGATATATTTTTATCTTATCCAAAATAAAATGTATTGAGAGAAAACATTTGTATTGCTTTCCAACCAAGATTTGTTACTAGATATTAAAGATTTATTTATTTATTATTTTATTTTTTCTTCACAGGTTTTTTTTAAAGTGTGTTGATATTATATGATTCCCTAGATATATATATATATATATATATTAGTTATATATATTAGTTCTCTTCCTAGGGTAGGGCAATGCCCTTTAGGTATATTCCTTAGTTACAGATACATAATATAAAATGTTTTTATTTTTTTAAAAAGGATATACAATTTAATTATGAATCTTAGGATGCGAGCAATAAAAATGATTTAGAATTCTATATAGAATTGAAAGGATTTTTTGAAAAATTAAGTTTTTCCTTAGGAATTAAAGCTATCAAGGCTATTATGTTTTCAAAATTCTAATAATTCTGGTTCTTTGTTCAGTAATTGCTATGGAGGTGATGAGTCACAATAAGTAATATATACCTTAAGTAATATTCAGACCCATATATAATCCAATGGCAAGGATTTCAATAATAAGTAAAACTGCTGTGGTCATGTACTTTTGGAATATAACTAAGATCTTATATATATAATATATATATTAATATATATTATATATATATATATATATATATATTAATATATATATAATTATTATATATAATATTATTATTATCAGTTGTTTTTATATCAAATATTATAAAAAATTTAGATTATTATATATATAATATATTTATTATTATATATATTATATTTAATATAAATAATATATATATATATATATATAGAGGAGAGGAGAGGAGGAGAAGTAGGAGAGACAACATTACATAAATAATTATTTTTCAATATTTATTATCGGTTACCTTTTCACTGGGTTGAACGGAAAGTTTTGGTTTTATCGCAAATATTTTACGTATTTTTTCCGAGTTATCTGAACATGAGCAAGGTATTGACGCTTTGGTTTTTCCTATATTAATTTATATTAATTGAAAATATGTAAGATTCTACCCGTAACTTATATATACTCCCTAGCTTTTGAAATTTACTTTTTAAGAACAGATAGTAAAACAAAAATTTTTACAAAAGAATTTAATATTATAATTGTTTAAATTATAAAAAAGTTGTTTTTTAGATATATTTCTGTTAAACAAATTCAACAATAGGTGTTTCTAGCCCACATCTTTCTATATTAAAATTTATTAAAAAAATTTTACTTATTTAATCTTACAATTATTTTTATAATAGGAAGTACGATGGGCGGCACTAAGAGCTACCTACCATGCCTACCCTATGTATCATCAACCGATAAATAATATATATATATATTATAATTTATAATATTATTAATATATATATATATAATATAATATTACTATATTTGTACTGATGAGGTAGTATATATATATATATATTATTATATATATATTAATTTATATATATAATATTATATTCATTATAGTTCACCCTAGTCTAAATAAAAGAGATAATATTTTTAGTTAACGCTTTGATGTTTAATGGAATAGTATCCTGAATAAGAAAAGCTTAAAGAGTTGTTACAAATAAGAAATAGTTTGGCTTCTGCACTTAGTTAATGAATATTTTTATCATACAATGGTTATGGGAGTTGGGTTTCATTTCAATTTTAAAGGTATCTATATGCAATATTAATTTTGAAGAGTACAAAGAAAGAAGCTATAGCAAGAATTCGGGACTATACTACAGGGTTGAGGTTGAGGCTTGTGTTGTAAGTGGAAGCGAATCTAAGTTTTTTGAAGATCATTACCCGTACTCTTTTCTTATCTTCGCCTCATAAATTTGACGAAAATCCGTCGCTACACGACAGTTTTTGGATTCTTTCCTATTGTACTTAACTAGTATATATAGTTTGTTTATAATATTTTAATTTCTTACAGTGCTATTTTAATGATGAATATTTGTTTATTGTTTTTATGATGGTTATTATATATATCGTGGAATAAAATTAACAGCACGAAAATCAAGTTCATGATGAAAATAACTCTCACTTATCGCTTAAATTTCCTTTGTGTGTGATTTTCATTATTTGGGAGTTTTTGCTCAGCGATTGGTCTCTAGCACTCTGCGGAGTGGGAAGGGGCGGATGCCTCATTCTGCCGCGGAGATGACAGGACTGTAGTGTCAACGTTGCTCGAGTAGGACTTAAGATATTCATTTGCTCCGGTTAATTGGGGTACGAGGCTTAGAACTATTTAAGGCTTTCGGTAGGTTTAGTATTAATTAGTTATTATTATGTTACACTTCTATTCGATTATACTAATGTGTATTATAAATCATGGTATATATGTCGCATAGTTACAAAGTTATATTATTATACACCTTATACTCAAATATCGCTGAAACATAACGTTCATTGTAAAAAAGATTAGATTTTGGCTAATAAAGGAAAGGATAGGTGAATGTTGTTGATTTTGATATTATTAAATTATTATTTTTTTTAAGTTCATATTTTAGTATATTATTAATATATTATATTATATTATAATAATTTAATAAAAAAAACTACTTTTTAACGTGCTTTATCCCCTATGTATAATTGAGGGGTAACACGGGGGACGCAAGGAAATCAGAACTTATAAAAAAGCGCCGGCTTTAATCCCATAACACAGCGCCACTCCAAGTGTTCGCAGTTTATCGAGTTTTAATTCTTGCACACCCGTAGTAGATAATTAACTTACCAACTGCTACGTCGGTATTAAATTATGGTATTATAGATACCTAAGACATGTCTCTTCGATATGAGTAGGCTTGGCGACTCACTTACTACTGACTCCATAATCACGAAGGACGTTCTTATATATGTTCATTATATATATATAAATTATTATATATTATAATATAATATTTATTAATATATATATATATATATAATTATATTATATATATATATTATTAATATGTATAATATATATATTAATATATTATATTATTAATATATATATTAATATATATATATATATTATATATTATATATTATTTAATAATATATATTAATATATATAAATTATAATGTATAATTATATTATTATTATTATATATTAGGTATATATATATATTAGAATTATAATATTTATATATATACATAACTTTTATTTTTATTTACAATCAGTTTTAGGGCTGAATTAAAGTTATTGTATTTATAAATTATTGACTTTGGTGATCTCATCTACATTTTACAAATTCTCCACCCAGATTGCATGAAATGATAATTAAATTTTAGTACAGTATTTTTTCGTTACATAACCAATAACTTGGATTCAATTTCATAGGAAGGTCGTAGGTAGAAGGATTTAAACTTCCTCGGTTTATATAAGTATTTATATTAGCATTTATTGAGGCATGCCGATAATATAATGTCTGTTACTTATTGGATTGAAACAACTTCTATTACTTATTAGTAATAAGAATTACAAGAAAACGTTCTGTACTTTCAATCGAGCTTACTTGCACGATATTATAAAAAACGGTCTTAACTAATATATAGATTATAAATATATAATATATCTAATATTATAATTATATTTATTATATATATAATATTTTATTATATACACTCAGAATATTATATTATAATTTATATATATATCGTTAAAATTGAAAAGAGTTGTAGTTATATTATATTAATTATAAATTAACTATATATATATATATAATAATTGAATTATATATTAATATAATATTAATAATATATTAGCAATTAAAGGCATATTAATAATAATCTTTTATTGGGATAGAAGGAAAAACAATAGTCGTTAAATTAATAATATAAGATTCGTTTATAAGAATAATTAATAATTAATAATGAATAAATTAATATCAATTAAGTATATAGGATAATCAATACATATGAATATCTAATAATGAATAATTAATAATTATAATATAACCTAATAATATACGAAAATAGAACAATAATAATATAAATCCTTACAACAGAGGCAGATATTTCAATAATAATAATAAACTTACACATATGGTAATAAGATCTAAATTTAATATAATTAATTATAAATCAAACAACACAATGAATAATAATAATAATATAATAATCCAATCAATAATAATAATAATATAATTAACAAAAAACAAAATAATTAATAAAAGATAATAATCAGATAATATAATAGATGATAAATGAAATCCAACAGTGGGCGAGTTAATTATTATAATAATTAATTAATAAATTAATTTGGGAAAAATATAATAATAATAGGATGACATAATAATACTAATAAAGTAATTAATAATATAATATTAATAATAATAATAATAATAAAAATAATAATAAAATACATATACATATATAATATTATAACTCAATAATAATAATAATATCGCTTAAATTTGTGATCATCACTCATATACACAATATTAATAATTTTACAATAAAATAGTCTCCCACTATAATAATAAAAAAGACAATATAAATATATATAATTAATAGAGAATTCATACATATAGATACATAAATAATAATAATTAAATTAAATAATATATTACAATTTAGTAGTAATAACAATAATAAAATTAAAGATAATTAATTATAATAATATGTAAATTATTCGAATACTCGAGTTAATAATAATATATAAACTGGATGAAAAGAATAAATTTAATAATATAATAATAATAATAATACATAATATTGACATAATATAATAGATGTAATGAATGATAATAAATGGGATGGAAAATCCGAAAGACGAAAATGTGAAAATATTCACATCCATTTATATTTTAAGATACATCCATAAAATAATAATAAAATAATACTAATAATAATAATTAATATAATGAATATAAATACCCAATAGGTAAGTTATATATATGAGAATTTGATCACAATAAGCATAGGATATAGAGCAGGTACTGATTATTAGAATAACATTTTAAATAAATAAATGAAGTGTAAATTATAATTAAAAGTAAATAAAAAAAATTACTATTAAATAAATAAAGGGACCGGAGTATATGCCTCATATTCAGGAGTAGCAAATGTTTTATTCTGGCTACATAATCATTTTTACAACCAAATACGTAATAAAATGTTGTCACGTTCAAACGGGCCACTAGCGAGCAGATGGATCCGGGGATGTTCGGAAGAAATTTTATTAAGGAAATAAACTCACGAGAAGAATATATTAAATCAGGGATGGTTATATTTAATGATTAAAATAATAATGTCAGGGGACAGGAAAAGGCGGACACGTAATTGGGTGGTTACGCCTTCTTTGGGACGCGTACCTTATGTTCTTGGTGAAAAAAAAAAAAAAGGAAAAAATCGAAACAGTTAAAATTTCTTTCAGAAATATAAACTCTTTTCGCAGTGTGGTAGTTTACATGGAATAATTAAGAGAATTTTATAAACTTCGTAATTTCTTAATTTGGTTTACCTCCATCTTCTCGCATCTACTCTCCTCCTCACAATGCTCAGAAGCAAGATAATTGGATCTCAAGAGTCTTCCTTTCTCTCGTCTAAGGACATTGAGTTCGTATCCTCGTACGACTTCCGATTCATCATACTCTCTCTCTCTCTCTGGTCGCGTTTGAATACAATGAATGAATATAATAAAATTATACATATTTTAAACTAATATTTATATATGACATTATATTATTGCTAATATAATATATAGATAACTATATTGATTTAAACACATATTAGTAACTGGTACATTTTTATTAATACATATAAATATGATTGTTTTTTTTTATTATATCTATATTTTTTATATTCTTTTAATTTTATATTATCTTTAGACTTTTCTTTTAAAATATAGCTTAAAAAATTACAAGATAAAAGCTCGATCACAATTTTCGAGCTTTAAAGGCGAAAACGTAGTCCTTAATTTAAAACCAATGTGGAAATTGACGGGAGAGATGGAGGGAGATTTCTTCGTGGATTTTTCTATTATTTGTGTTGGGTGGTGGGAGGAGAGATTGCGAGAGCCTGATTTGTTTGCGAGGAGCTGGGAGAGAGAGGAGTGGTTTATCACACGGGAAGGAGGGAGATGCAGGTGGCTGTTGAATAGAGTATGAAGAGCGGAAAAAGCGGCGGGAGAAAGATTGAATAGTTCGGATAATGCTGAGGGAAAATGGAGTTGGAGAGAGAACGGTTGTTAAATCTGATGAACAGGGGTTGGAGAGATGAGGTGTACCCGGTGAATGGAGTAGGGAAACATCTGCCCATATTAGCATAAAATAGGATAGGTAAACAGAATGTAGGAATACTAAAGCAGTGATTGCATCATATAGTGCATCCACTGCCAGAAATCTTAATAGATATATTGAAAGTAAGCAAGCAGCAAGAGTTGTGAACAAAGCATAAAAGTGGCAGCTAGGTCTTCAGAGATGACACATTGGAAGTGAGTCGAGAGTAATAATAGACGTTTAGTGATAGGTTCGTTTGATAAATGATAAATAATACAGATTGAGAAATAATTAAGCAGGAGGACATGTGCGCTTCGTAACCCTAGAAAGCGCTGTTTTGAATAGCCAGTGCAAAGGAGATATAATTGGTGGAAGTAAGGGAAACTGAAGTTAAAATAGAAACTATAGATCACCTTAGAGGAAATTTGTTAAAAGCAATAAAGGAAACACTTATGTTGGACATATTAAATGCATAGTAACATGACACTAAGCTTAACGAGCTTGAGGACGAGATGGTTTGAATGTCACAATACTTGTGGTCACTAGTCAGGGACGTGCGTTTATTCAACTATGCCTGGTAGACATTATATACATGGACACGTGCGGAGTATTCGGTTGTGCGACACAGAGATTGATGTATGGTATAAGAGTTTGAGATAACGGGATGACTCTTGTTGTGTTTTAATCACTCAAAAATAACTCCTAAAGTCATGATCGTGTATAATTGTTCTGGAGGTTTTGACAGACACTGTAGGATATTGGAGGAGAGGGACGTGGTATGTATGGATATAACCGCTAACGGTAACAGAGGATGATGTTTAAAGAATTTAGTTTTTTAAAAAAAAAAAAACGGAGATTGGTTGGCAAGATGTCCGGAGTTGTAAATAGTGACGAATCTTAGCAATTGTGTTTTTTCGGATTTTAAAAGGAGTTTGGAGATATAAAGCTGAGTACAAACGGACACTAGCTTTAAAATATTGGAGTGCAATTGAGTGGAGGCAAGAACCGACTACATAGCTACGGATTAACATGAGAATTGGGAAAACACATAAGGGACAACAGCAATTATATGTTCCATTGTTGAAGTAAAGAGCAATTTCGAGACGAGTCAAGATGAGGGTGTTGTACACAAGTAGTACCTGAGGCAAGCTGAAGCAGTAATGGAATATGAGGAAGATAGTGAGATCTTAGTACGACTACAAAAGCAAGGTGTGGAGGAGCGTAGCGAATTGTCGATCGTGATTGCGTACTGATATGAAGATGACAAGTTAAAATAAGGAGAGAAATTGGAAAGAGGTGACGGGGTGGATTTTAGGCGTGAGCACGTGAAGAAAAGTCTGCTGAATGAAAGTGGATCAGTCTGCGATGATACGACCATGTTTAAGTAGGATGAGGAGTTATATCGAGCGCCCCAGAAGATAATTCATGTTGGAATGGATACCGGAGGGGAAAGAGGTGTGAGAAAACGATTGCACCTAAGTAGATGGAGAGACAACGTGACTAGCAATGGGAAGAGAGGAATGATGCGTCCAGGATGTGGAGGCGTTCTTTGGATGTGGATGAAGGGAAGTAGTTGGATGAAGTTTCGAGTATGCAGAGATGGCACAGGCTGACAGATGACAGTGGACAGATCTTGACAAGAGAATTCGGTAGAGAAAGGGTGAGAAACTATAATAGGATAAGAATAGTTATATGAATATATTAGACAAAGTATCAGCTGAGTTAAAAAGATAAAATCATGAAATATCTCGATTTAGGACAGTATATATACGAATATATAATATTATATCTAGACTTCTACGTAAAAGTAATACTAGTAATATGTAGAGCCTATGAATAAAATAACTTCATAATACGTATTCTAGAAATATAACTGAAAATTATGATAGATCATATATTACGTAATTTAATATATAGGTAGAATATAGTAAAAACTATTAATATATTTGAGCCTGGGAGTATATTCGGTGTGTTTATCAGCGTGCTTTCCTATATCTTGTTTCCAATATACCTCTAATTATATATACTGATAGTAATCAGTACTAGCTATAGAGTAACTAACAATATATAATATTATAATCAAATTTTTTTTATGATATATGCGTATTATTATCTACTATATAAGCTGTTATGTATGTATTAATAGTACATATCATTAGAATATGAAAGATAGTATAATATTAGTGAGTATATATATATATATATAAGCTTATATATTAATATATATATACTAATATATATATAATAATTTAGCGGCCTTGTTGATTGCAATCTATTAATCTTTCAAATATGCAGTTTTCATTTGCTCACTCACTTATTATTCATATTCATTATTATTTTATTTTATTATATTATTATTATTTAGTTATTATGTTTATTATTATATATTATATTTATTATTATTATTATTATTATATTAATTATTATATTAATTTATTATTTATTAGTTTTAGTTAGTCGAACCGTTTCGGACTCTTGACCTTGACCACCCTACCTGAGGCTTGATTTGACTCTTAGATCTTTTTTGGCTTGACTCTTTTTCTGACCTTGAACCTTTTTTGGAGCCCAAATTTTTTATCCTGACTTGAACCTTTTTGGCTTTGAACCGTTGTATGGACCTTTGACCGTTTTGTCGGCCACTACACAGGTACGAGCGCAAGGTAAATCGTTTGCGGCGATGGTATTTTTTTGAAAGAAACCAAGCAGGTTCCCGAAGATCAATGATACCTGCTTCTGTACCAAAATTCCATGTACACCTACCTCCCCAAAAATTAATTATTATTAGAACCCTAATTTTTTTGAGAACACCTACATTTTTGCACCCTAAATTTTATGAAGAACCCTTATTTAATAGAGAACCCTAATTTTTATGGCGGAACTGCTCTTCATATATTTTTGGCAACTATCTAAATTTTTTCGGCAACCCACTTAAATTGTTAATGCAACTCTTCGAAGAAGGGTTGCGCCTAATACGCGTTGCGTCAGCTAATTCCAGTTGTAGCGGTATTTGATCTCCCTCTAATTTATTACGACGACCTACTTTTTCCGACATGGGATCAAATTTCTATATGCCTCACGGGTAATTCTTTTCGATTCGATTTATAGGTTGGGCTTAAGCCGTTTGTGTGGGATGTGCTTTACGCAGGGGGTTGTTTGGCCATGCGTATATCGGGACTTACTTTCCGAATCGAATCTGGTCAATTTTGCCACACACCAAATAATTTTTGGGCCACTGGATGACAGTTCCTTTATGTTTGAGACCAAGTACTCTTTCTTGAATCATCTTAGTCTATACCCTTTACACACTTTCGTTATCCTGAAACTGAGCGATGGTATTAGGCATCTTAATCCATACAACATTGAACAAACTCGGATCACACATAGACGGAATGAGCACGCCAACAAACATAAATCAATCACCGCGACAAAGAAGTCGGCATTAACAGAATCACGACACCCACATTGCGGCCCAAAGGGTCTCCAGATGTTCCCTACACATTCTCTTAACAGTATGTCCAACACGAAACTAAATCTATTTCTGAACGCAAATGATGTCAACTCATGATTCCTAAAGGCGTTCAGACACACACACACACGACACACGACTTAGCACTTTAACACACATTCAACTATGACAAAACTATTCACACACTAAGTAACACTTTACATTTTTCCGCGAAAGACACTTATCAATTTTCACTTATACTCAACAGATACAAACATCAACTTAGGGAAGTCCTCTACGATCGTCCCTTTCTACTTTGGTCTTGACACTAATGGGTCTACATTCTTGACGGCACGAGTTCTGTTTTGGTCCTTACCTTTTAGTGACTATAGCCCCGTTTCCTTCTTGATGTCTCTAACCTTGTTTGTCCTCTGCCCATTTGCTCCAAAGCTTGACAGCATTCCATCCGTGGGTCAATTTGGCCCACGACCTAGAGCAATGAGCTTAAATATAATCCACCAGATCAAATATAAAGCAATAAACAAGGATAGGTTTACATTTTTGTGATATAATAGTGATATTAAGATAGAAGATGCCAATAATGAGTAGTGCCTTTAGGTGGCCAGTTGCCAAGTGAGGCCAATTGAGTGCCATGAGTTAAGCCAAGCTGAGGTGCCAATGAGGTAGCCAAGTGAGTGCCACAGTAGTGCCAAGTGAAGTGCCTACAATAGTGTCCAAGATGAGTCTTGCCACATTTTTTCAAAGCCTTTTCTATGTTGCTCAACAAGAGTCCCCTGAGCCCCGAATCAGCCCCTAATATGGGTGCTACAACCCTAGGTTATAAAGGTATGAGGCAATTCGAACTGGTGTACATTACACATTGCTAGAATGCTCTCCTACTTCACGTTAGTATTATGAGTTTATATTGTATCAACACTTAAGCATTGACAGAAATTATAATCTAGAGTTATCACAGTATGAGTTAAACAGTGACGCTGCAAATACGTTCAAGTATCCCGTCGTCTCCGCATGGTGAACACCTGTCTCCGTCGATAAGACGCACTCGCGCGTGCGCCCCGCAGGCGCAATATGCGATCCCGCGGCGTGCGCCCACAGGCAATACTTTCCGCGTAACCGCCGCCGCGTCCGTCCGCAGACGCAAAATTCCCTCGCATGAAATGTATAATTATGTTATCAAGCTAAATCATTAAATAAACCGTGACTGCAATATTAATGAAAAAATGTAATCGGTTTCATTTTTTACTAAGATTTATTTTTTACATCAAAGAAAACATAAAACTTTACATATTTAAGGACATGGCATTATTAATCAGATATAAAACTTTTAAATGTGACTATTAACCTAACACCTAAGGGGATTAGTATGCCTTTTTGTTGATACTGCATCTACTGCTTTAACTTTCCTAGCAATTTAAACATATCAATTAACTATTTTACCTTTCAGAGAGCTTTTAACGAATCTGCTTACTGTTTACTCAATCTGTTTATCGTGCTTTAACTCTCTGCTTTACATGTTAATTAAACTCTCTGCTTTAATAATAATAATAAGCAGCTGAATTATTTATTAACATTATGGTTTTTTTTCATAATTTGTTTTAATTTTTTGCTTCAAATAACATAGAATTTTAATTAATATTCTAATTTTATTTATTTGTTTATACATATTTCATTTATATTTCAATAAGTTTAATATGATTTACAATCATTTGATAGAATGAAAACAACATTCAACCTAGTTTTGGTTTATTAAGAACAGTTTGTATTTTATTATGGCTAATTAAGATATTGCAGAAACTGTATTACAAATTACTAATACTTTTACAGATTCAATATAATATCATAGTAATATCATATAGAGGTGTTGTAGCACATGTGGGTTAGTAAGGTTGAATTTACTCGCTTTACTGTGTTATTAATTAATCTACATATTCATATTATCTACTTGACTTAGTTATGTGATGTGGAGAATATCTCTTACAGTCCTGATAGTAACCGGCTACAGTCTGATTAGCTGGTTCCGACAGGTTGTGAGTTAATTAACACTTTCTATTATTCAAAATTTATAAAGGAAATGAGTTTTGGAACAAACCCCTCGTAAAATAATAGTTTTTGTCTGATATGAGGTGTATAAAATTAATGAATTTAAAGATTGATTGACAATTACAAGTGAAAGCTATATTACAATAATTAGAATCTCGAGCTGGAAATATCAAAGTCACAAAATCTTGAGTATTAGATGCAATTACCTGACAACAAATTTAGAATTCTGGAAATAGCAGAAGCGTTCATCAGTATTCTCACCATCTAAATATCCTGATGTATTATTCATTAACGGAGAATAATTTTTTCATAGACAATAATGCCCAGCTATATGCGAAGATTCTCTATTAAAGAAATACACAGTATTTGCTGATAATCGTTGAGACAGTAGAAGTGACTGAGTCAAATGTATGTATTGGCAACAATTCAAAATGATTTCCCATCTTTCAAAGGAAAGAGTATTCTTATAAATTGATATTAATAAATAGAGGTTTTATCCATCCGAGATCATCCCATAATGTTAAACGGTTTATATTGATGTGTAGATACTTCACCCCAAAAACCAATACGAATACACATAGAGTGCTAGCTATAATAATAATATAATAATCAATAAACATACCATTATATATATATAATTAATATGATATAAACAAAACATATATCTTGGCGACTTTAAAGACATTAGAGAATAGTAATAACTGTATGACATAACACTGGAAATAATAATGTAGATGCTCTATGTTAGACAGCATTTTACCTTTTGAATCTAGAAGAAAAATTTAAAACGATTTGTGAAAAAGTATATAAGTTGAAATTTTCTTTTTTTTTTTTTTTTTTTTTTAATAAATGCATCCAAGCAGTTGAAAAACGTAAACTAATCTGTGGAGGTCAGCATTATCATTTATTTTTAATGAGAAAGTTTATAGTAACATTTATTTCAAAGACTGGTGTCGAGTACATAAATAATTAATTAATGCTCTTTTCTGTATAGTAATGTTGATAATAATAAATGATAATGATAAAATTAGGAATGAAAATAATGAATATAATGATAATATTAATGGAATTTATAAAAGAATTAGAAAATATGAATAAAAATTCACAAACAAAAGAGAAATTTATAAGAAAAATACATGAGAGCACTTTAAAACAAGTCGACTATTAGAAATTTTTTTATAAAAAAACATTTTTTTTTTTTTATGCACCAAGATTTGTTTTTTTAATTTGCCCGCACTGGTAAACAACAAGATACATCGTCGTGTGTGGTATGTTTAAACAACTGGTTTTTTTTTGAGTTTTTTAATGTAAAATGAATGAATGAATATATGATTTTAGTAAAATGAGTTTTTGGAATATGAAGTTTTGAAAAAATAAATTGAAATGAGAAATAATTCTTGTCACATCAAGTAAATAAAAATTGGTTAAATTAATAATTTTGCTGCGAGTGATTTCCACAAGGCTGTAAAGTCGGGTCATTAACACCCATCTCGTAACTCCTTTAATTTCTTTTGTATCTCGATCCGACTTCTCTGATCATTAAATCTGCTATGGTAATAATTATTACATAAACTAACATTGTATCATCAATATACTTTTTAAAACTCTGATACTCAATGGTTTGACCATAATAGTTATAGCTATGCTTTTGCGTGTGCGTGTGTTTTTTGTTTATTTTTATTTTCAAAAAAATATTCAATGAATGAAAAAAATTTCACTTTGTTTAAAAAGATAAAAAAATTAAATTTATAAAAAACGGTAAACTGTAAGATAAACATATCATGGCAAGCATATTTTTAAAATCTTTTTATGGCTGTTTCTTAATGATAGCTATATAATTTAGACTTATTCATAGGTAGATAAGCTTACGTTAAAGATCATGGATGGATAAAATTTAAATAC
>JABUQX010108859.1:0-20000 GCA_015478945.1 Trachelipus rathkii | reverse complement strand
AAATGAAAATATTTAAATACTACAAACAAAAAAAAAACTAATTAAGTTATTGCATTTAAATTTCTAGCGAATTTAGTAATTTTTTAATTTTTTAATAACAAAAGATTAGTAAAGCCATCGAGGTTGCTCTGAAGACTATTAAAATTACAAATATTTTTAATAAAGAAAGCCTCAATTAACTGTCTTCTGTTAGCATCTGAATCTGGATACATCAAAGTCAAATTTGAATGTCTATTCTATGATCCAAATCTACACGGAGCTTACGTAGAGATGGGGCCTGGGCACCTATCTTTAGTCCGTAGGTATGTTAACATCTTAAAAATTCATTAGTCTCTCCAAAATAAACATAGGGTCAATTCTTACATTTGTTCTTAAAGACACCTTGATTACTTTCTTTTTAATTAAGTATAATTTTACATAAAAATCTTTTAGTCATGCTGGGTATGGTGGCCACCAGCATAAATTCCTTTGGTATATTTTCATTAAATTCCTGTCTTGCCTGGTTGTAGGAGCGTAAACCTTTCTCTTTGCAACTGCCAAGTTCCTAGAGATGAAATTCCTGGAATCGCCAAATTTTTAAAGATATTATAAATATGCTCAATTTCCTGGTCAATATAACAACGGCTGCAAATTCTGAACTTTCTTTGAAAGAAACCTTTAACTATACCGAAATTTATTTGCCTATCATAAGAGGACAAAAAATGCACATGACTGTGTGTATGTGTCTTTTTTCCTATGGATGTTAAAAGTTAGTCAATTATTATAACTTCTAATTAGCAAAATATCCAGAAATGGTAGCTTTCTCTCATTTTCATTTTCAAGAGTAAATTTTATATATGGATGACAGTCATTAAGTAGCAAAACTGTAATTTCAGGTGCAAAATGATCTGTCAAAATGAAAAAGACATCACCTACCTTAGCTACCTATCTAAACGAATGAAATCTTTATTTAAAATATTTGACAATCATCTAATCTAACTTCAAAAATTTCATAAATAGGTTGCTCCGAATTGGTGAGTCTTCAAATAAAAATCTCCATTAAATGAAAAATAGACTTGTAAAATACATAACTTTATTAGCTGAATAAATACCTCAATATTTACTGGAAGTGGAAAATCATGAGGTTCCAAATATTCTTTTAGACACTCCAAGGTTAAGTTTACAGGTACTTTCGCAAACAAAGAAACAACATCGAAGCTAAGCATTTATTTACCGGTCAAGCCAATGTATCCAACTTTATTCATGAAATCGATCGATATTTTAAAACGTGATAATTTAATAGCAGGTTAAAAGAACTTTTAAATGGAAATAGTCTACAATTTAAAAATCCCTCGTGGTAACCGTGGACCAACGTGACTTTAGTCATTGGAACCGTGGACCAACGTGACTTTAGTCATTGGAAAAAGCTAATCATCTCGTCACCTCTATCAATCCTCCAACATTGTAAACAAACTTTAAAAACACCCTGTTGTACTATAAGCTATGATATACTATATATCTATATATATTATCATATATATAATATATATATATCCTAATATATATATATATATAGTATATCAGATATATATACTATATATATATATCACTATTTATTTTATGCCTATAATATATATATTATATATATTATACCTATTACTATACTACCTATCATATATATACAATATATATAATATATATATATATATAATATAATATAACACTATATATATTATATATACTTTTTATTTATATATAGCACTAATATATATATATTATAATACTATATATCATATACTATATATACTATATATATACTATATATACTATATACTATAGTAATATATATGATAATATATTATACTATAGTATATGATACACTATTCTATAACTATTATTATATTATTATATATATATATTTATATATATATTATTATATATAATTATATAATATAATACTATATTTATATACCTATACTATGACCGACTATTATATATACTATATAATATACCTATATAATTATTAATATAATATATTACTAATATATATATTACTATATTAATATATATTTATATATATATATAATGTTTTATATATATAATAATATATAATAATATATATATAAATAATATTATATATATATATACTATATATATATAATATATATAAATAATATATATATATAGATATATATAGTATCTATATATATTTATATATATATTATAGTATATATACCTACTATATAGTATCTCTATATACATTATTTACATATATTATATATCTACTACCCTATATATAATACTTCTATCATAGATACCTATATATATCAGTATATATATATATATATACATATATATTTATTAAACTATATATATATATAGTATATTATATATATATTATAATATATACTTATATACATATAATATATATATTATAATTATATATATGATTATAAAAATATATTTCATTCATGGATTTGTTTAAAAATTTAATTGTGCTGTAATATTGGAGTAATTTTTTAACAAATTACAACAATATTTAAGACACAGAATTTAATTAAGAAATTGAACTTATTATATTGGGCTTGTGGCTAGTTTGTGAAACGGACTTTAATAGCCCAAGAAAGAAGGATGAATCCTGGAAATACCCTTCCATTAAGTTCCTTTTCCATAACTGGAGCAGATAATAGCCGAAGGGGGTAGAAGACTCCTTACCCCGCCTATTTATCTATATCAACCAATAAAGCCACCTTTTATGCAAAAATTCCGACCAATGGAGAACCATAAGAAATGCCCAAGGCGGGGCAGAGGCACTTATCTTAGAACTGGAGCGAGAGCCACTCAGTGCACGTTCAGCGTAGGTGAAGTGAACATATGTCTTTAGGAGTTTGATCTCGGTATTTGAAAAACTGTTATTTATGTTTACCGAAAAAGCCACTGGAAATTCTAATTAATTATTAATACTAGCTCATTGTTAATATTTTGCATACTATACGAAAATGCAAGATATAATACAAATGTGCAGGTAAGGAGAAGTATTTTTAGTGTTGTTATTATCATATTTCTTAAGAGTTACCCATCATTAGTGCATTTTTTATTTTTTTCATAACATCTTAAAACTACAAATACCTTCCCAGTGATTTCAGTGCTGCATAGATAGTTATCCAAGAAATATTAAAACGGTAGTATAGTATTTTAGGTATAGTAGGGTAGTTAATATATATATATATATATAGTAATATTATATAGATATATAGTTAGTGAGTATTAGATAGGTATAATAGATATATAGGTAGTATGAGTAGTTATATTAATATTATAGTATTATATATATATTATGTGAAGGTACGGAACTTCTGCTGACCAAATGTTAAAATGATGTATGAGTCTAAGTCTAAGCACCGGCCTGTATATAATGTAGGTGTAACAAACTTGCCAAATGCATAACGTAGATAATGTCTTATACAACAAACGATGGCTGTGCACACCAAATCTGGGGTATATGATGTGACATATATATAATATAGGATATAGTTATATAGTAGGGGCTATATAGGTAGTGGTTATATATTGATGGAGTTATATAAGGTATTATGAGGTGGGGTTAGTAGGATGAGTCATATAAGTATAGAGTATAGGTGTTTAAAGTGGATACTAGTAGGAAGGGGGTATGTGTAGTAGTAGGTAGTAGGGTATGAGTTAGTAGTAAGTTATAGTAGGCGTAGTGGGGCTATATTAGAGTAGGGGGGGGTAGGTATTAGTAGTAGGAGTGGTTAGTAGTAGTGAGGTAGTGATATAGTAGTATATATAGGGGTTAAGAGTGGTCGGTAGCATATGAGGGGTGAGTTTATAGTGGGGATGATATAGATAATTAGTAGTATAGGGCGTAGTAGCGTAGGAGAGGTATATATAGTAGTTCTATTATTATATGAGTATTATACGTACTAGGGTAGCGATAGCTAGTAGGGGTATTAAGTATGGGAGGTATAGTAGTAGTAGGGTTAGTAGGTAGGGGTAGTAGGGTATTATGATAGGTTATAGGTATATAGGGATAGGTAGCGGGTAATAGTATAGGTAAGTAGTATATTAAGTGATGTTGAGTTAATAGTAGTGGTATAGGGTAGGCGGGTACTGTAGTGAGAGGATGATAGTAGGGTATAGAGTTAGTAGTAGTATAGGTAGTAGGTAAGAGTAGGTATAATAGGGGGGTAGTATAGGTGTATATAGTGGGGGGTGTATATAACTGATATATAGATGGACTGGTAAGTATATGTAGTAGTTTAGAGGTAGTAGTAGTAACATAAGTGGAGTTAGTGAATGAAAATTATATAGTGAGGATAGATGAATACTATATATATAGATATGAATAGTAGTGATGTAATATAGTATGTATTATATAGGTATATACTATATATATTTATGTATATAGGTGGATATATATACAATAGGTATATATGAGGTATATCATATAGGTAGTAAATATAGTGGAATATAGATAGTTGACTGGTATATAGGGATATATATTAGTTATATTATATAATGTCATGGTATTATAGTATATATATATATAGTAAGTATATAGTAGTATTAAAATATTTAATAGTATGGGATAATAGATATATATATATACGTAAGTATATTAATATATATATGTTAATATATATTAAGGGTTTGGTGACGTAGTGATGTTATTCTATGTATGATATAAATTGATATAAAATATACTTGAATGGTATAGTAGATGTATAATAATATATTATATATATATTATATTATATATATATATAGTATAGGAATATTAGTATATGTATATATGATAGTGATATATAGTATAATATAATTCACATGATATAAGTCAGATATATATATATATATTATTAGGTAAAGTAGTAGTCGTAGGGTGAGTATGATGATATAGAGTATATGTAATATATACGATGTAGTATATAATAAGGTATAATATAGTATAGTATAGCATATTACTAGTATATAATAATATATAGGGTAGTAAGTAAATATATATATATAGTATAAGTTATATATAATAGATATATATATTTATAATATCATATAAGTATTATTATATAAATTGAAATATGTTACTTTAGTGATATTATATATAGTTATATAGTATATATAGTAAAGTATATATATAGGGATAGGATATAGTATATAATATATAGTAGTATAGGTATGTGAGAAATAAAAACATGTATATAATATATGATACATAAGATATATCTATAGGGTATATACTATATATATAGTATTATATTATTATATAGTTATAGTATATATATATATCAGCTATATATATATATATATATATATATAAGTAATTATATATAAATATATGTAAAAATATATAGATTATATTATATATTTATATATATATAATAATATATATTACTATATATTTATAATATATATATATATATATATTATATGATGATATATAGTAAGTACAATTTCCTAAAGGTATTATTATATATATATACAGGTGTTTGTTTAAGTGTGTATTAATTTTGGATGCTGAGTTTTGATGCTTGCCAACTTGTACATATTATAAGATTATTTATATATATATATATAATTAGAATATACATATATATTAATATATATAGGAATAGTAATAATAATATAGTTAAAGGTGAGATATTATTAATATAATATCACTCATATATTGTATTTATGATGCATTCGTTCACAAAACATGCCACGAACAAATAAACCAGATCACGAACCTCTAAATCGTAGACCCACCTCGAAAAGAACCGCGTTTGTATAATATATCTTTTTTTTAAGACTTCAAATCACAGTCAAAGTCATCTATTCAGTAAAAAAAAATGGAACAATTTGTAATTTGTCATATTTAATAGTCGATATTTAACGTATTCGGATAGGAAATAAAATGAGGAGCTGACTTTTCCCGATACGACGGATTACATTAAAATTTGTATTAATCCATTTGTTTTTTTAAAGTTTTTTAAATCATATAATGTGCTTAATAAGCGAAATATTTTGATTATGTAAACAGAAATATTTTTAAAAATATTTATTATGATTAATTAAGGTTTTTCATCACATTACTTTACAAATTTATCAATATATATATATATATATATATATATATTATATATATATATATAGTAATAGATAGATGTATAGAGATATATATATATATATATATATTTATAGTATAGATTTTACCAAACTTTAAAATAGTTTTGTAAATCTTGAAAAGGAAGGTAATATATATATATAATACAATAGTATGTATATATATAGTATATATAATAAATAGGTTAATAATATGAATATATATATATAGTATATATAGTATAGTATATTAGTATATAATTATATATATATGTGTTATATATATATATACGGGAGGGGAAGTAATATATATAATAATATATAGTATATATATAGTAGTAGAAGGTATAGTAGTAGAAGATGTAGGGTATAGGGTAATATATTATAGGTAGTATATATATATATATATAGTGAATATATTGATATATATAGTGATAGAAATATATATTATAATATATTATGAGTATATATAGTATATATATATAGGTAGTTAGTATATATATAATATTATTATATATGATATATAAGTATATATAGTATATAGTTAATAATATAGATATATATGTAATATATAGGTATAGTATATACTATATTAGTATGATTGCTATGAGTATAGTTATATTTAGTATATATATAAGTGGAATATAGTCTTTATTATTGAGGGTAGTATTTAGTGATATATATAGGTATAGTGTAGGTAGATAGGTATTATAATATAGGTATGATAGTATGAGATGGTAATATATATATAGGGATAGTATATATAGTATATTATGCACGTCCGTTGGGGTTACAGTATCCCGTTGCTTGTGTTGGAGGTAAAAAAAAACAAAGACAAGGAAGAAGTAAGTATGATATGATAAATAAATAATAAATGAACATGATTTTCGGTATTTTATTGAACGCAATTTGTATTTTAGCAGTATTTAATTTCCATATGTTCATATAGTATAATTTTAAGGAGTTTAAGGTTGGAATTTATTTGGTTTATCAAGTGTTTCCAGTATGATAGGGTTTATTATAGTAGGGTTAATATTGATGTCAAATAATGTCGTGTACAGTAATTTTTTAGATACGAGTTTTTAGACATATGCAAGGCACACACACATACTCATGTACAGTTTTGATTCCATACTACTGATGTATACGTTGTACTACCAGTAGTGTTTATACGTTAATTGGGATAATTGGATATTGGTAGTTACGTAAGGTATTTGAGATATGGGTATATATTTTCGATGTTTAATTAATATTTCATATTTTAAGACATGAAAACACAGTCAAGTCATCTTCAGTATAAAAAAATAAGAGAATGTGAAGAAGAAGTAAGTGAGGAGAACGAATTGTGTGGTTGTGTTAATTTTGTCATATTAATAGGGTCGATGTTAGCAATTGTAGATGGGCTATAGTAATATTATACTGTAGTATGGGGAAAGGTATATATATATATAGGAGTATGTATATATAGGTATATATATATTTATAGATAGTATTAGATATATAGGTATTGATGATGTCAAAATTTTAAGGATAGTGATAGTTGAGTTATAAGAATAGATATATAGTATATATATATGATAGGTAGTTATGTTATAATATTATTATATATATATATATATAGATATGATTAGATATATATATAGTTATAATAGAAAAATATAGTATGATATTATATATATTAGTATATATATATATTAGTACTTTTCTTATATAACTATAATATAGTATTATTACTATTAGTATATATATGAGGTTTCGTCATACTCCACATTCATAAAATTTTATAAACCAATTATTTTTTTAAAAAGTTTTTAAATCATTTTAAATTGTCTTAATAAACGAAATATTTTTTATTATAAACAAAAATATTTTTAAAAATGTCTTTAATCGGTTAATTAAGGTTTTTCTCTCACATTTTCCAAAATCCAAAGTTTTAATATATAATATTATATATATTATATATATATAATATAAGGATATATAGTATATATTATATATATATATACTAATATTATAGTATTATATAGTTTATTATAATATATATATATTATATATAAGTGAATAATAGTGTGTAAGTCTGGTTTTGAATGTCTTCCCTTTTTAGAAAAAGAAACATAAAAACAAAACTTTATATAATAAATAAATAAATATTTTTATTTTTAATGCAATTTCATTTTAATTTAATTTTCATTTTTCATATATATTTAAATTTTATTTTAATTTAATTTCCATTTTTCATATATATTTATTATTATTAATTTATGTTAAATAATTCCTTACAATATCAGTATTTTATATTTTTTATTAAGATTACTTATGTTACTTATGCGTTTCGTATTAATAATTTTCAAAACATTTTTTAGTTAATTTTAATATTTTATACTAATATTTGATGTTATATTTTTGAATGTTCATTTTATATTTGATAAAATGTTTAATATTATAATAATAAATATTGTAAGTATTTATATTTACTATTAATATTTTCAAGATATTTATTACTTATTTTTTTAATATTTAAAAGCAATAACAATATCCATTAATATTATTATTTTATAAAAATATATTTTTAATATTAATATTTTAAATATTTACATTTACTATTAAAATTTTCAAGATATATTTAAAATTTTTATTTTTAATATTTGAACTAATAGCAATAACTATTAATATATATTTTATTAAAATATATGTTTTTTATTTAATATTTGAAATATTTATATTTACATTTAAGACACTAAAAAGCTTTATTTAGTATTAATATATTAAATATTATATATAATAACTATATATTTTAATACTAAAATTTTTGAGAATCGGAAATCATGCATCTTAATAGTTATGTATGTGTTATGAGATCTTAATTCGTCATTGTTTCCACTGGTGCATAGCCCTCCTGATATTTCCTCCAGGGATCCTCCCAATACTCTCCTCCAGAAACACTACTGGCACTCTTTTCCAAGAGCCCATCGGTACTCCCCTCCAGGGGCCCACCGATACCCTCCTCTGGAAGCCCTACCGAAACGCTCTTCTAGGTGCTCAACTACCAGTGTTTTCCTCTAGGAGCCCATCCATTATTTCCCTCTAGGTGCCATCCCGGTAAATTCATCTGGCAATCTTCTAAGAAGAGCACTAACATTAGCGAAAGAAATCTCGGATCATAAACATCTTCCTATATTTTAGATTTCGAAAAAATTTATATAGTCCCACTAGTCAACTTAATTAGAAATAATACATATATATGTATATATATACTAATAAATAGGATAAATATATATATATTATTTATATATTATATAGTATAATATATAGTATATATATTATAATTAGTATATTAATATATGCTTTCATTAATATCTATATAATAGTATAGAAATATAATGTGTATGATAAAATATAATAATATATTTTGTATAAAAAAAAAAAATATTTTTTTTTTTTAAGATATTTATGTAAATATATAGATAGTATATATATAATATAATATATTATATATATAGAAATATATATAAATATAATATATATATATATATAATAATATATATATATATTACCATAATTGATTATTTTTTATATATATATATTATTTATTTTAAAAATATATAATATATATAATATAAATATAAAATATATAAAAAATAATGGTATATTTATATATATATATATTAATATATATATATATTATAGTATAATACATTATAGCTAATAAGTTGGACCCAAATTATATAATATATAATCGTAATATATATTATATAAAATATATAAATATATACTATATATATATATATATATAATATATATATATATATATTATATATATTAGTGATGCAGGTACATCCGCATCCGCATCCGCACATTATTAAAGAGTCCGCATCTGCTATCGCGCCTCGTAGCCCCTGCGGATCGTTGCGCGTTGTTATTGGTTGCGAGATTTTGATGACGAATTTTGCCCCAGGTAAAAATACTCAGATGAATATTGAATGCAAGTTGTTAGATTGTAGATACATGGGACTCGACTTAATAATGAAAGCATATGAGTCTCATAGCATAAACAATAAATTTGAAGTCAAACAGAGTCACATAATCGATTACGGATGCCAAAAAAAAAACAGTCATCCTCTACAGCTTCTGTCTCGATGTAATAGCTATTAATCTCAACGCTAAGAAAGCATTTTGAACATCTTCAAATGAAAAGGATGACGGTTTAAAAAGAATGTTATAAAATAATTAAACTAGAGCTAGAAAACGCTATGGTTCTGTGGAATTAATGAGCCCTTCATTTCTATGTGCAACGTTACTAGACCCCCGTTATATAAAGCAAGGTGTTTGTAATCACAATATTGGGATGATGAACGAAGTTAAATCTTGTCCCCGTTTTGCGATTGACAATTTTTGCAGTGTTTGAGAGAATGATATGAAAGCTTTTAGGTTGCTCATGTGTACCACAATAGGAGAATAATCTTATCCCACCAATCTGAACAACCTAATAATTTGATGTGTTTTGTCCACTAGTTCAATTAGAGCTAACCACAGGACGCAGCAAGGCCCCTCCACGAAAGGAATGACGCCACACGCACCCCATCATGGACTTAGAACGGCCCGCACGTCCCTCTCGTCACGGCCCGCGGGTATCGCCCAGCGTGAACTCCTATCCAATAACAGATTGCACTTGGAGAGGAATTCTACAGTGTTTCCAGTAGTGACTGTAAGTAAACACCCTGGGATGTGATTTACCCAAATACTAAAGAAATCTAGTTCTAGTGAGAAAAGATTTATTGGCGAAAGGTGCTGATCACCAAGAAACAGCGTACGCGACCCGCCGCCGACGTGCGATCCGAGAGATGACGCAATATATCGACTCGCGTACGAATGAAAATTGTATAAAAGGCATCTAAAAAAAATATATGTTAATTATATAATGTATTAGTATAATAGGTAAGTAAAGCATTAAAGATAACTTACTCATATTATATAACTATAACTACAAAAGTAATAAGATGAAATGTAGTGATAATAGCATAATAATATGTATTTTATTACTTTACGTTAATCAGACGTATATATTAATAAAATTAGCTTATAGTTATTTGCAAGGATTTATATTATGATCGATTCATTTTTTAATTCTCATATCTGTCCAAGCATTCTCCATTATATAACATAACATTTTTTGCAACCTAAAATCTAGCGACTCATTACAGACAATCTTATATGAGACCTTAATACTTTTAATATATAAATATCTTTTTAAATCGAAGTATAAAGAAGAAAAAAAAACAGAGTGGGTTTCTATATCAACATTTTACCTTATCTTTTAATGCGCAAATAGAACGTGCGTAAAAGACAAATTAAGACATTACATATAATAGAGGCCAAGATAATCAAAGGAATCAATTGATTGTTACTCTAGGACGCTAAAAGAAAGTTAGTAGAGCCTTTGATGAAACATGATTCTCAAGCTGGGTTAAACAATGAGTTAGTTTACGCGCCCATGTACAAGATTACATATGTTACCTGTTCTTTTTAAACTCAAATTGAGTTTATATTAAAATTCACATACAATGTCACTAAAAAAGCAGTAAAAATACTGTAAATCCTACACTACATATAAATAGGAGGCTTACATATACAATACAAGGGTCTAGGTAAGCGCTTTTGGTTTTACTGCTTTTTTGCTTCAACTTCATTGTTTACTGTCTTATTACTTACTCATGTATGTTTACTGTTTGCTCATATATTTTAAACATATACACATAACCTAAAGCAGATACACCAGTATAATCAAGTGAGAGTGTGTATCTTCAACCTAAGAGGATAGGTATTGCTTTTTATACTCGCCTTAAACTGCCAAGCAAGCGTAAGTTCATGTCACTCCTTTAATCTCATATGTTTAAAACGCTTAACTAATATAATAAGTGTTAAAACACTCGAAAAGTAATAAAGAAAGATATAAATGAAGCAAACTAGTCCCGTAAGCTTTGTACAGTAAGCACTAAGGGAAATTCAGGTATGCTTGATTGGTTTTATGCTCGTTTACCTGGTTAAACTTCATCTTAATGCTTAATACTGCAGAGTGTTTGTATGATCGCGGGCGTTGTTACACCACTATATTGACATTTGATATGATTACTTTACATGGGTACCTGGGTCTCCTAATGAGGAATTAGATAATCAATAGTCTCAAATTACCAAAAATCAGTGCTAACGCGTAAACACCAACAAGCGGGGATATTATACTAGTCTAATTTTGTATTTATATGAACTCTTATGCTGCTTTATTAACTGATATGTTTTAGTGTTTAAAATCAGGCTTTACAGCATATATTACATAATCTCCATGAAAATTTGTATACTGCTTTAACTTTAATTATTGATTTTACGCTGCTTCAACGTCCTCACTATTATATTTTATTAACAATATATTTTATTATATTATTATGTTTTATATATTTTTTAATTTAATTTATTATATATTTTATTAATTTTTAATTTATTTATTATTTATTAATTATATTATTTTTATTTAATTAATAATTTTATCTTTATATAGTTAATATTATACTCATGACACTATGTGTATTATTTATATTAAATCATCATTTTCAAAACACACACAAAACACACACACACACACACACACATACACACATAACACACACACACATCACACATACCAGTAACATAATCACTTACATCAAATATTTACTTGATGAATAAATATTTTATAAATGAATATAACATATGTTTCAATAATTGTTTATATTACATAAATCAATAATCATACAAGTGTGGATTTACTAATATACATTCATAAATATGTACATAAACAAAATATGTGAATAAATGTATATATAAAAATAATCAATATAATATATAATCACTTACCTAATATAATTATATTATATATTATAGATAATCTCTTTAATCTTATCACTTTATAATTTTAAAATATACTTATAACTACCATATTTTAGTTTTAATATCAAATTTTATAAAACTATTTTACAAGTTTTATAAAAACTTTTATTATCTAAAACATATTATGAATTTTTATTAATTTATAAAATATTATAATTTTACGTACCATTTAAATACAATATAAATCCAGTTATACACAAGTAATGGCATATCACTCCCGCTAGTCCCCCCCTGCCAGGACACCAGAAGTATCTTAAAATGCCAAACGAATTTTCATCTTATTGAACTCTACTGACTTTTACCATCGCTCTTATAGCCATAGTACTACGCAGTGCTACTGAAAACTGGTATATGGTAGTTCTTATGAGAAATATGCGGTACATATACCCAACATTGTCATTTAGTAGCTTAGATAGCCTATTACTATACCTGTTTTTGCATTTAAAATAACAATATATACAGCTACATATTATTATCGCATCATGTAAACTACAAAAATTATTTCAAATTTTATTTTCAAAATTAATTTCTTGTTACAACTTTAGCTATTTATTATTATTATAATCTTATCTAATTCAGAATTCCCATCACATACGAAAACAACAACACCGCCCTACCTATCACATGATACGAAAACAACCCCTACTCGTAAAGGGTGTATGATAAATAATAAATAACTTTAGGCCAATATCTTAAGGCATTAACTCTTTATCTGATCTAAATTCTCACCGTGAGGTCATTGAATCTACTAGTACCTGAATTCACTAAGTGAGATATCATAATAATTAAAATTATATATATTATTTCCATATAATTACTAATATTTATTTCATTGATATAATAAATTAGGTAATACTTAGAAATATTAACTCATACGTTAGAGCTCCTAATAATAAATTATAATAAGTGACCGTCTAAATATTAAGGTAATATAACTTTTGTATTCCCTAAGTGATGCTAATTAAGGCCTAATAATACTGGTCATAAAAATGAAACTTCATCATTAGAAGACCAGAATCATTTGTTTTATTTAAAATTATCTCTATAGATATATTTCATAATAGAAAACTGCTGATGATGTAAGAGGATTGGATGTAGGTATGAAGCAATGTATTTGGACTTATTGATGATTTAGTCGTGAGTATCTATCTTCTATTATTACTACGTATTATATATATGTGATTTGCACGAAGATTATTTTATACGTTTTTGAAAATAATCATAGTTTCTCTATTAAAATACATTTATTATTGAGTGATACTACACCATTATCTTTTACCCCAATATTACATTTAATATTCATAGTTTCTATATATGTTAAGCGCTGACAAGTGATCTTTTTATGTTAATAAAAGTGTTTTAATATTTACTATATTATATATAATATATTATAATAAATACTTTACTCGCAAATAATTATAAATTTCACTAGAATAGATATATATTAATTATAATCACTATATTTTTATAGTAGATCACGTGAAGCAAAACGCAAGAGCGCCGCAAGCGCGACCCGGTCGAAACCGACGCATGAACCCGCCTACGTAATATTACTACGCGGTCGTCGAAAAAATATGGAGCGTTATTTATTTACATAAGTTGTTAGGGTCATACATTACTTATAGTAGTATAATAATCTTTTGGACTCCATACCCTAATTCAGTATTCAATGATTAATCATTATTGGTACTGTATCAACGATTATAATTTTACAACTATTTATATATTAAACATGTGTTACAATGCGCTTCTAATATATATGTTTAATTTTAAATCACTGATATATATCTCTGTTTATGACATACTGTGTAATAATATCTACAGAGAATAAAGAATGAGCTACAACAGCTGATATTACAGAACTCTTTAAACTTAAAACTAGATATTAATTTATTAATAGTTAATAATAATATAATACTAATACAAATAACATAAAGAGAAATTAACCTGGATTGTAACAAGGAGGTGAAGTTTCATTATGCCAATGTATATTTAATTGAGTTATTAATAATTAGTTAAAATTATATTATAAAATTATAAAACAACTATTATCATTTATCATTTATACATAGAACGATTGTAAACAGTATATTTAATAACAAAATAGTTTGATCACAAAACTTATTATACATAAACTCTACGTTTCACTAGTGGTGTAGTCATTTAAAGTAATAATATAAAATCTGTTATTTACTCAATTCCTTAAAGTAATATGATCTTTAAAATGACATACAACTAAAGAAATCATAGTCCAGTACATTCTACATACCTTCTATAGAAAATCGATTTAAATTCCTCAAGGAATTTATTAACTTTAGATTATAATAAACAAAAATCTGCTCTTTCTATCAAAACAAATAATGATTCTTTTCAAAATAATGTTTCAAGAACTTACAGTGAAATAATGGTAATTTCTATAAAACTTAAAAAATTTATAAAATGTTCAAGTAAGAAAATTAAAATGATAACGATTCATAAAATAGGAAACGGTATATTTGAAAAATACAAATAAATAAGATATTAATAGATATATCTTTCCATAATCCTAACGGTGGTGTATTTCATTATAGAAAATATTTCGCGAACCAGACTCCTAATATACCTCGCCAGCGAGTCATGTCGTCCCGCCGACCTACTCTCTCTGCGTTTACACGATCCTCGCAGAAGCGACTCAATAGCGTTAGTTTTCATACATATCTTGATCTTTACTTAAATATAATTGATTATTATTATTAGTTTAGAATATCAATTATCCTTATCATATAATGAAACAATATTCCTCAATGTAGTTTTGATTGTATATAAATATTTAATTATCATTTATAGTGTAAAAAATTAAAAAACATTTAACATCAAATCTCAGATAATTTTAACGTGAGTATACACAAACTTTAAAATTTTATCAAAATGAGGATGTTTTCTTTTGTGTCTTCATTCACATGTGAAAATAATATAATGCAAAAAACATACTCGCAATTCTCGAACTCTAATCAATAGACGATAGTTCAATAAAGTATTTATCTAATAAGTTTAAATCAATAAGTCGAGATAAAAGTTACTCGAACCAATCATACGAAAAGTCATTATAGATAATTTATGGATTCTCCGACCTCTCTATCATTTTAGTTTAAGGATAATCATTTCTTCTTATATCCTGCATTGTATTGAAGATCTTACCGATCCATCATGTTTCGGTTACTGTAAGAATATTATTATAAAATAATAAAATTAATTTAATTAACATATGTTCCTGTTATGCTGGGAGATTACCTTTTACCTATATTAGGCTTAAAATCCAGCTAGAGGATTACTCAACTAAGTATTATTTCCTATAATATTAGGAGTGAAAGTATAGGAGATACCTTAATCTAGTTTATTCCACCACATTTTTTACACCAAAAGGTCCAATTTGATAATTATATTTCCGACCTTGGACAGTAGCCTTAAAGACACCCGTTTGATACAATAAGGAGGTTTTATTCTAAATTTAGGCCTAAATATTATTTTCAACACATTTTACAGTAAGAGATCAGTTATTGTGTTCTGTAAGGAGTGTGGATTGTTGTGTTTTCTCGTGTGAATTGTCATGTACATAGATAAAAAATAATAATAATTAAAATCCAATATTTAATAATAATCTTTGATTTGAACCTATTTATTGGTGGTCATCTCTGTATCTCGCTATAACATATAAAAATAAAAATGTAAGATGAAATAAATTTAATTCTTAAATAAAAACCTGATGATTTAATAAATACATGTTATGTTAGCAGAGACAAACTTATTTTGTTATTTTGATACTTATCTACATGGCTATAAAAGCTATGATGTAAGCAAGTAACAAATAGAACAAAAAACGATTGGCATGCTGGGTGTTTATGAGGCGGTCTTAGGGGCTGCCATACCTGATTTACTGATTTATTGTCTTAAGTAGTAAAAATATAATGTTTTTAAAAAATTCATAAAAATATATTACAAAAATTATTTTAAAAACTTGATAATTATAACTTTATAATGAAATTCATTAATAACATTAATAATAAAGAATTCTTTATTCGAACTTTATACTTGATTTTTATATAGAAGTTTTAAGAAACTTTGAATTATATTTTAGTGTTATATTGAATGAGAAATGTAACGTACTATGTTTGAATAAAAACTCATAAAAGAAATGTTTAATAAATTATACGTTTATACTTATGTGTATATGTGTCATGGTGTATGTGTGTGTGTGTGTGTTTGTGGTTTGTGGTTGAAGTGTGTGATGTGTGTCGTGTGTGTTATGTTACTGTCTATAAATAATAAAACATAGGCATAGTAATACACTAGTATCATAATAAAAAAAAATCAATAAAAAATAAAATATAATAAATTAAATAAATAAGAAAAAATAAATAAATAAAGTATAAATTAAATAAATTAAATAACATAATTGTAAATAAATATTGAATATTAATAAGCATATAAACAATGAGTGATTATTAAAGCTCAGTATATAAACATTAAGAGATATTAAACAGTTTACAACATGTATCTTAATAAGCAGTTAAAAACATTGTGAGAGTATAAAGCTATGATATAAGCTCAGATAAAATATCAAAAAGCCATATACTAATCCCCTCCTATTATTGAGTGTAAGTACAATTTTACCCATAATTTAATCATTTAATTGTCTTTAAAGAATATTTAAAATCTCTAAATAACCGAATTTTAGTTATCAACACAAGATATGTATATTAAAGCTCAGAAATAACATGAGAAATGTCTAGTTGGTTGTAAAAAACATAAAACAGATACTTATCTCCTAGTGATGTTAGAAACACTCTCTAGTTGTTTTACTGATTACTGACTTTAAAGATATGTATGTTATTATAAATAATTTGAACCTAAACAGTAAAACATATGAGTAAAAACTGTTAATAAACTTATGAGTTAAAGCATGTACAGCCAGTAAAAACAAAGCATTATAATTACCTTTGCATGAGTATACTACCTCTTTTTTTACTGATTATTATCTCTATTATATATAGTTAGATGTATATTTTTAATAAAAATATGTGAGTTAATAGCAGTTAAAAAATTGAGTTTTATTTGTTATTTTCTCCTCCTTAAACAGTAAAGCATAAACAAAAGACGATATACTAATTAGTTCCCTTAAAGTGTAAATTAACATAAGATTTATGAATTTAAGATGTTAGGGAAAACAAAGAATGTGATATGATGTTTGAAATAAAAATTTCGTACAATTGTAGTAAAAAAAAATTGTTATAAATATATACAGACCACTACTGTTGTTCTTCTTATCATACAATTTTTAAATGATATATTTTGCATAAAATTATAAAGAAACAAACTTAAAGAAGTTATAATTTAAATTTCAAAAATCTTTTATAATATAAAAATTAACTATATTAAATATATAAAATAAAAGATGTCCATTAATGAGAGATATCTATACAGTTTTAAGAGTAATCGAATTCATATATGTTTTAATAAAATGTTAATATGATAAATAAAAATATGAAAGAAAGCCGCTACGTATAATTACATATTATTGTATATGTATTATAGAATAATATCTACTGTACTATAATACGTACATTATAATATTCATAAATTATATAATTAATTTTAATACAATTTAATAAATTATAATATATTTATAATATATAAAATCAATAGTAAATTAATTATTTTTAATATTATATATTTCATTATCGGCATGACATATATCGCGCCAGCAATGGGTGCGCACACGGCGGAGCTGTACGCGGGGATATGACGCCTGCGGGCGCACGCTTTAAGAGTCGGACGCAATACTCTTGCTGAGTGCGGTGCCTTCCATCCTTTATGCAGGAGTAGTAGTGACTTTGCTGATACGTTCTGTTGAGGTCTAAAGCTTTATTAAACTATGAGTAAAGTAAAATAACTATACAATATATAGTGTTTCTATAGACTTGTTAGGATTTAGAAAATAGTTCTTAAGAATAAAATAAGTGTTAGAATAATGTGCAATATAGATAATCATATCATATTAGATTTAGGTAATCAAAAGATGACGCGCTATCAAAGATGAACCTGATCATCAAAGTAATGTAACTCCATAATCTCAAGTTGATAGTCAATCAATGACTGATAGCATAATTCTGAGCTATCAAAGATTGAGATAGCCATCTCTTAATATAATTAGTCAGGCATCTACAAATTATGTAGTAGTGTTGAGTATTAATGTTGTCATGATGACTTGTGTGTTTAGGTAGTATTGAGTAAGTGTAATAATGGTTTAATTTAAAGTGTTCATATTTCATATACGAAATTATTATTTGATTAAACTCTTCATTCATACATTATTAAAGTTACAAGTAGTTGGTAATTACTAAATTGATGGACAATGTTATTAGGAGCTGTTAGGTGTGAGAAGAAAAATATATATATAATATAAGTTATAATATAGCAAAGTATAGTACTATATAATATATATAATATTTAAGTTATATTAATATATATATAATAGTATAAAGGATACTATTATTATTATAATAATAATTAATATATATATATATATATTAATTATATTAGATATTAATATTATATAATGTTATAAGTTATAGAATAATAGAAACATAACTTGCATAGAAGGAAGTCATTTACCTAAGTCAAGTCATTGTAAATATCACCCTAAATCATTACTTCATACTCTATATAAATACCTTAGACGGTAGTACACTCCATATATAGAGGCTTTATTCTTAGGTCTCAGTAGATAGATGGCAGAACTAAGAGCTTTGAAAAAAGGGCCTCAGTTCGCTACTATGTGTGCACTCATAATGTGGGCACTATAGTAAGCAACTCATCTTCTGGCAACTTACATTTGGCACTTACTAAATTGCATATCCTTGCACCATTATACACTTATGGCATCTATATTGATGACACTATCTATATTAACCATTACAATAATAATAATACATTTAGAAACAATGCGCAGACTATAATTTAATCAA
>JABUQX010108858.1:0-2500 GCA_015478945.1 Trachelipus rathkii | reverse complement strand
TGAAACAGTGGGATTTCTATATGGTCTGGTTGAGCTTAAACATGTGTTTGTAATATTGCAGGTCTGGCGTGGTGGCCACCTCTTAGTTTGGCCAAAAATGATTAGACTGTCAACGGAAGAGAGTCGAATTCTGATGCAATTTCTGGTGGATGTTCATTTAGTTTGTTTGGCTGTAGGTTTCTTAAATAATTTTCAGTTACGTGTGTGTGTATATTTGTTTTGTATAAGAGGCGTTACCCTGTGGGGGCCGGATGTTGGTTAGGATTTGTTTGTATAATAAGGCTGGGGATGTTGGAGGCTGTTTTAACCTGTTGTTAGTAGGGTTGGAAAGTGCAGTGTGGCATGGGTGTTGAGGTGTTTGTGTTTTAGCGTAGAACTGTGTACATATCATTTCTGAATGTTTATCTATAAACAATATTTTTTTCTTCATATAAGTAGTGTTGTAGAGTTGTAGTTGTGCAACCTGTTATAATTCTGAGTGCCTTGTTTTGGTGCGTTGAAGTCTTCTTATGTTTCCCTTGGTTAATAATGGGTGCCAAAAAGGTCATAAATTATAGCTAGTATTGTGGGGTGTGTTGTTTGTAGATTGGTGAATAGGATATCTTTTTACTATTATTCAATGGTCAGTCGCCACCTATGTATGCTCAGATTCCAATTTGCGATGTTGTTATATTTTAATGGGTTTTGTGAAGGTTAGAGTGTCAGTGTTACTCAATAATTGTGGGGTTTTGGCTAGGTTGATAACTATGTGGAGTTAATGATGATTTGGGTTGATAGTACCAAGTTGGCGTCTGTTGTAATTAATGTGATAGATGATTACTTAGGTTGATGCAGATTCCGTTATCAGTTAGCCCAAGTTTTGAAATTATTGGAAGGTTTTGGTACCAAAAGAAATTGCTGTGGTTTAGGCTTCTGGTGTTGGTGGCTATTGGATTCATCTGCCGTAGGTTGCATATATGATAGTAAAGTGTGTTTGCGGTTTTGGAGCGGCTGCATGTGACATAAAAGGTTAGGGAATAGGATTGATCCTTGATTTACGGCCGTTTTTGACTATTACTGTACGTGAATTTCTGTTTGCTGATCTGATTTGGTTGTTCTCCCTGATTAGGAAGTTAGGTAAATTTCGTGTTTAAATTAGTTGGGGATATTTTGATTTTATATTTGGTGGATTTAGATTGTGTCTTGGACTGTATTCAAAGGCTTTGTTATGTTGATTGACTAAAAAGTAGTGTTTGTGAGAGGACCTTAAAATTTAAGCTATTTATTAATCCGGTTAAATGGTGTTTGTGAGAGCTGTAGAGTTGATGGTTTTTGGTGGAAGGGTGTTGAAACGTTTGTTTGAAGATGGTGGTTTTATTTGTTAATATGAGCTTTTCAGGAGTTTTACACAGTGTTGCGATAGTAGTGAAATTGAACGATAGGAGGAGGGGTTTGAGGGTCTTTTTCTGGTTTTAGTTTTGGAATGATGATTGCTCTTTTCCAGATGTAGGGAATAAAATTTAAGCTTAAACGAAACTTAGTAAATGTGATGATAATGGGTAGTGATGTATTTCCTAATTGTTAGCGTGTATGTTTGAGGATTGTTGTAGGTCTGGGTTGCATGGTTGAGTTTTTAGAGTTTTATGGTGTTTTTCAATATCATTCGTGTTTATTTTCTATTGTTTGATCGTGATTTACTTTTATTGTTTTAGGATTGATTATGTTTCTATTCTGTGGGTTGGTAGGTTATGACTTTTTTTGCAAAAATGTATTATCGAGGAGGGTGTGCGTATTTATTTTGTTGTTGTGAGAGTGAGATTTGGATTTGTGGATTCATGTGTGGAGATTGGTAGTTTTTGTTCATTTTCAGTATTTTTATTGTATTCCACATTCTATTGTTGTTTGTGTTCTGTAGGTTTTTGTGCTAGAAAGTTGAAAGTTATTCGAGGTTGTGCTTAGCTTAAGGTTTGTGATTTGTGAGTTAAAAATTATTAATTTGGTATTTTGCTGTTGTGCTTTTGCTTGTTGCTGATTTTTTAATTATTTTTAATTTAATTAAATTAATTTTTTAATTAGGCTACGTTGTTTTAATCAGGTTTGAAGTAGGTGTAGTGCTTGGGTTATATATTTTTGAGTATCCCCGAGATGTATTTTGGTTTTGGGCTTAGAATTAGTGATGTTTGCAGTTTGAAAGTTGTATTTAGAGTGCAGGGACGTTGGAGATTGTTATAGTTGTATGTGGTTTTACGGTTTCCAGAGAATTTGTCAAGTCCTCTTTTTTGCAGTTTGTATATGTTTTCCTGAAAGAGTGGTTAGTTTTGTCAGCATTTTAGGTATTTTATAATTAGAGGATGTTCGGAGTTGTGAGTTCAGATTGGTGTATTGCTATCTTAGTTTTTGTGTGTAGATTGTGGGCAAACTGTTAAGCGTCTGGGGATGTGTTTGATTTGATTAGTAGGGGTGGAATTCTGGTGTGGAAGCTTCGTATATGTTTGAGCGAGTTTAGGTGATCTACGATTTC
>JABUQX010108857.1:22500-25746 GCA_015478945.1 Trachelipus rathkii | reverse complement strand
AATAAATTATCATAAATACAAGCTTACCTGCCAGTAACATCTAGCAACGATTCAAATGCAAAACTCTTAACAAATGCACAACTACAGACGACGTTTTAGTATACCAATGCATATATAAAATACACTTTGCTCACAATAGCTTTAAGAACACGAACTTAATTACCTTAATCTTTACAATGAACAAAACAGCAATATTTTACACATCGAAATTATATCACCACATTAAATTTAAAACACATATTACATTTACTTTTGTAATAAAACATATGACATAGCACTTCTTGGTTACAAAATACACAATCTAACACATAATAAAATTGATCGAGACATACAAGGCATTTGTAGGTACCAACTATATACAACTTTGGTTAACAACAATGAAAAGCGGAAAGATCAAAATTATTCTTATTTTTACTATTTATACGAGTTTAAGTAATATAGATTACGCCTCTTAACGAATCACAATCCTTAAAAACAGAAAGTAAAATGATGTATATATTTATTAATTAATTTAGTAAAACAAATATATACCAGACATCTAAAGGGAAGGCGGGATTGGTACTCCTTGTAATATCATACTACTTCTCAAGGAATAACAATCTTTCATTCCAATCAGAATAAAGAAATTAACGAAAATCGAAGATTATGAGCTACCACACCTCAAACAAAAATGCATTTATTCAATAAAATATTTATTTATATATATAAAACCATTTATATATATAAAGTAATACGCAGTATCCTTTCGCAATTCGCTTTAAAAATATTAATAATAATAATAATAATAATAATAATAATAATACACACACACACACACACACACATTAATATATATATGTCAACAACGACCAATGACAATTCAGATTTTAAAAGTAAGTCTTAAAAGATGAGTTCTCATTGGTTATTGTTCCTCCTTACAATATAAACATATTTACAGCAATTTGACCGGGCCTTGCAGCATACATTAGGTATATATAAAAAAAAATAAATGATATTGCAATAGCAATATGTGACCTCTATTTTAAAACAAATAAATGAAAACAATTTATATACTTCATGTACCACTGCATTACATCTTTGGCCCACCCAACATGAAGCAAATTGGTACATTTTGCTTTATTTACATGATGATAAAACATTGGTTTCATTTTCACCGCGCTCCTTCTTCTGTAGAGGCTTCTGAAGACGAACCCAATGTATCACCGGCATACGATCTGCTTAGGTAGTCAGCTATGACGTTGTCTCGCCCACTAATGTGGTTTAGTTTTTCAAACGCATGCTGATGTACAGACTTCCATTTTACATTGTCGGTAGGATGGTAAGATCTTTCTTCATGAATCATCTGGAGTGTGTTCCTAAGAATAGTCAAGTGCTCATGCCGGGTCTGAGGGTATTTGGACCTATCTTCAACAAAATAATCGGCTTCATTACGCACGTCCATTATCCCTATCATAATTCTGACCGCAGGCATCTCTCTCTTACTTGCACCCATCGGTGTTGCTTCAGCACCTTTTCTTCTCGGACTCCACTCTTTACCTCCTTCTTCACCTCCTTTTATCACCCTATTCGACCATAATCTTACCCACTCCTTCATTTCTTCATGTCTCTTCAGACATCTTTCGTTCTTCTTGATAGTCCTCCTCATCCACTTGACGGATGATAGCGTCTTTGAGGAACTATCCGCGGAATACATTTCTTCAACATTATACTTCTTACTTCCATAATCGGTTTTACACCGTCTCTTGCTTTCTTCACTCTCTCCACATGCATCTTCCTTCTTTACCCTTACAATTTCCAAGATGTCGATGTCTTCTCTAACGTATGTATTTTCAGACTTTACATTGTGCCACTTATCTCCATTAAGCGTCTGTACCAACTTTCCATGGCAATCTCTGCGCTTCATCATCTCTCCCTTTACTAAAATTTTCTGGCACAATGCTTCTACCATTCTCTTTACCAGTTCTATGAACTGTGTCCTTTTCTCATTCCCGTATTCTGTCCACAAACGCACAAAATTCTTATCAGCCCAACAATACTGTTGAGGACACCTCGTAAAACTTCTACTGCGTTCAGACACTCCATTGCAAGTTTTCTTTGTACTCTCATCTTTTTCTTCCTCTCTTAAAGACATCATCCTTTTCTTTTCAATGTTAATTTCTCCGCATTCTTTTATAACCTCCTGGAGGGTTATATTTCTTAGAGGTGTTACCTCTGGGTAATGCATGGTGGTGTCATCTACCGTCCAAACATGCTGTTCTTCAGATGATGGTGGCGCGATCGTTCTTACAGATCCGGCAATCACTCGTTGACAAGGCTCTTCTACGATGGGTATATTATCACCATCTTTCCGCTTCTCCCTGAAAGTTTCACGATCGCCTGTGAGTTCCATCACCTCTCCATCATGAGCTACTTTCTCTTCACTCACGGCTATCATCTCTTCTCCCCTGGAACCTTGTTTGTGAGGTGCTATGTCACTAACACATCATCTTCGTTAGTACGATCTGTTTCATCAGACCAATATGTACTCTCTTCAATCGATGTCACCTGGACATCCGGTACTTCTGTACCTTCTTCAACGTTTTTTAGTGGTTTCGTAGGGACTTTAATTACTTCTTTTCCTGTAACCTCTTCACCCTTAGATGAACATTGGGACCCTATCATCACATTCAGTGATGGCTCCGCGGTTGGTTCAACGTCTCTTTTATTGACGTCCAAAGATTGTGGTACTGACGGTTTCCCTCTGTAAAATTCTTCCATCTCCAAACTCGCCATTCCAAAATTATGATTCGTTTGAACAGATTCTTCCTGAGAATCTTCCTCAGCGTTCTCAGCGATGGGGAATAGCAAACTTCTATGGTTATGCTCGTCCTCTACATTACGAGGACCTCGACACACAGTCGACTCCCATGCGAGGTTAGGCTGAGTCAGGGGTAATGCACCTTTGACATTCCCAATGACTAAATAATAGACGACTTCCGGCAGCACTGCTGCGGTCGTCCTACCCACGTAGTAAGGGGTATCCACATCTATGTTCGCGAGAGGAGCTTCTATCTTCTATTTATCATCAAAATATATTAATTGCGAAACTTCAGAAAATAAATTATCATAAATACAAGCTTACCTGCCAGTAACATCTAGCAACGATTCAAATGCAAAACTCTTAACAAATGCACAACTACAGACGACGTTTTAGTATACCAATGCATATATAAAATACACTTTGCTCACAATAGCTTTAAGAACACG
>JABUQX010108857.1:0-7500 GCA_015478945.1 Trachelipus rathkii | reverse complement strand
ACTAGATTGTAGAATGTTCCAAATCTCTAGCAACCATATGTTAAGCAGCACTCGATCTTATTGAGCCAAGAAAAAAAAGCAGACTCTGAGAGGCGTCACGACACAGTTTACATCCTATCCTAAATCATATTTCAGTTGATCATTTATTATACGTTGAAGCATTATTCATAATTCAAAATTCTCAAAAGGTTCACAATTCAAAACTTCTTTTCTCTTCACCGCAGAAATCACAAAAATTAATTTTAATTTAATTTGAAATATTAATTTTCATATTAGTTAAAAATTTTCAGAAAAATAATAATTTAGTTCTTGAAAAACAATCAAATTTTCACATTCAATCTACCACATCAAAGCACTTCTGCCGAACCGTATATTCCGTGAAAAACAATCAACCTCTATATCAAGCCTCTCTTGATAAATCCAATTCCTTTCTCATTTCATTAATATATAATAATACTAATATATATAATATATATATAAATATAATATATATATATTTTATATCATATATATATATATATATAATATAGTATATATAATATTAATATATTATATATATATATATATATATATATATATATATATTATGCTGTGCCTATAGGTATGATGTGCTTGTTCGGGGCTCACATTGGTTGTTTGCTGCGTTTTGTGTTTGTTCTCATATTGTGTATTTATCTTAATTCCTCTCTTGTTTTATTTATTTTTTAAAGAAGATTTAATAAGTGAAGATAACTTTGCTGATTTGTTTAAAGATGAGTATTTCTTTATTAATCTATAATTTTTTTTAAACTCTTTAGCTTATTTATCTAGTTGTAGTTAGGTTTATAGAGAATTATTATACAGTTTTAGTATTACACGTATATATATATTTTTTATATACCATATAAATGTTAGTTTTAAGTATTAAGTTACATTGATTTTCGTTTTTTCTTTCCTTTAGTAGTTTTTACACTAGGTTTGCCTTTGTCTTTTTTATTTCTCTTCTTAATTTTTATTTACTTCCAATAAATTTTAAATAAACCTTTTTTATTCTCTTAACTTGGGATTAAATTTTCATTAGCTTGTTAATAACTTAATTTTTTAATTTATTAGTATTGTTATCTGAGTGCTGAACTTGTGTCTTGTGGCAATTTTGAATGGGCAGGTTGGAGTTGGTTGGGGTCGCGAGTGAAGCGGTGGCGTAGAGGTGGTTTTCTGTTGACTTTGCTAATGGTTCGCTGTCCACGTGCTAATTTAGAACTGCTTTGAGCATTACCTCCTTAACCTCTTCCGCAAACATTTACTTCTGGCTGAGAGCTCGAGATAACCAGGGATCCTTCTCTAATAACCTAAAAATCGTTAACAATGAACTTGTTTAAAAACTTCCGACTGAATGGTGGAAACTTCTTTTATATAAATATAAACCATTCCTGTAAACACATCTAAGAAAAGGTCTCTGAATCATCCTAATTTCGACTGTTCTTATGGCTTAAAATCTGTTCCTTTATGCTGCAACCATTATCTTGTGTTTCTGCTACAGATCTCCCAAAAGTTTTCCAGTTTTTTTTGAATATTCTATACCTCTAACGAAACTGTTTAGAAGTGATTAGATCTTTTCATCCAAATGATGAGATCCTCTAATTTAGGAGATTTCAACGTAACATTCACTGAATGATTGGCTCCTCTCTTACGTTTTCATTGATGGTATTGGCAAATAAATTATTCAAGGTATTCTTAACAAATGAATTTTTAATAGTAAAAAGTGTAAGGGTCTTCACCTAGGTAACTAAAATTAAAAGTTTTAACTTACGAATGAATGGGGATTGGCTTGAGTCTGTGGACAAGAAAAAGATTTAGGTGTGATATAAGCAGAAATATGAAATTTTCTCTTCAGTTCTTTGGAAGCAGGAAATAAAGCTAATAAGATGCTGGGGATAATAATCGCAATGTTGTTTCAAGAGCAAGGAAGTAAATAAGTAACTGGTATTATAGCTATGTTTTAAGGGGGGGGGGCAGTTTAATTAGAGTATTTGTGCACAAGTTTGGGCCCCTATTTAGAAAAGACTTTGATATGCTAGGAGAGAGTTGCCAACGTATAGAGCAACAGATGATTTCTGGTTGAGGGTAAGAGCTATGAGGAGAGGCTGAAGGACTGTTAGGAATGTTTTTCTGTAGAAAAGGCGATTTCTCAGAAGGAACATGATACAAAACTCTACAAAATATTTACATCTATTGAGAATACAGAGACCATGAATTTTTCATAGTAGAACATAGACAGGTGACCAGGGGGCTAATAAGAAAATTAAGAGAAAGCATGCCATCTTGATATAAGAAAGCATGCATTCAGTAATAGGGTTGTTTAAATTTTGGAATAGTCTGCCAGAGCAGGTTGTTGAGTTCGACTCGATTGCAACATTTAAGAAGGGTTGGATCGTTTATGATGGGTTGGGTATCATAGAATATATATGACGAAGCCAAATTGGCGGGTTTTTAGTAATAGTAGTTATTAATTTTAGATGGCATGTGTGACCATAACTTAGTTTTTAATGCATGTGGATGGTTTGGATCATACGTAATATATAATATATCAATTAGTTTGGACTAAGCCAAATTGGTGGAGATGTAAGTTATTGACAAGCCTAAGGGTGCTTTGTGGATTTGCATGAGCATGTTTGTGGCGTAGTGGGTTGATTTGGACAGTTCTCGATAGGCCCCATGTGAGCTCTTACTGCTCTCTATATTCTAATGGTCTTAATGTCTTAATAGTCTTAATGATTTGAAATAAGTTGCTTAGGGAACCTACTCAGTATTCCGCGATCGGCCTACCACGCATTGATCTATGCTTCACCTTTATCCCTTTTTCGTTAAAATTCTACCACTTTCCTCATACTTGGTTCATTGCTGACCACACCTCTTACAGTATAACCACTTTATTTCCCTACCTAAACCAAACTTCCATGGCACTTAATCAAGTCTAAATTAGGGTATTGCGGTCTCCTACTTTAGCTGGCTACCGTTGGAATGGAATAATGTTTGGGTCCGCGGAAGGACGCCTCCTGTGTCATCTCATTCACAAAAAATGATGCCGCAAGGTTCATTCTCTTCAAATTTAACATTATTTTCTCTCCAAAATCCATGTTCGATGACTCTTGTTTCGTGTCATTCAAGAAGCAAGGACAATGCACAACCGGAGTGAAAAGGTGTTCGTTCTTCTATCACTCCTTTATACTATATATATAGTATATATATATATATATAGTATATATACTATATATATATTATATTATATATATATAATATATATATTTATATATATATATATAGTATAATATATATATATAAATAAATTAAATATATATATTATATATATATTATATATATATTATTATATATATAATATATATTATAATTAATATATAATTATATATAGATATATATATATAATATATATATATATAAATATATATACCATATATATTAATTATATAGATATATATAATATAATATATATATATATTATATATATATATATATATATATATATATATATATATATATATTATATATATATATATAATTAATATATTATATATAAGGGCTATTAATATTATTTTTATTATTATTATTCTTATTATTATTATTATATATTATTATCTATTATTAATATATTATTATTATATATATATCTTCCCAAATTTACGGCTGTCAGCTGTGGCTGAGTGTTTCTACTCTCGTTATAAAAAAATTACCTGACTTGGATCGAACTCGAGACCCTGCACCTTCACAGTTGGGGTATACTAACCACTAGATAGAATACATACCAAATTAACAAATATTAGAACTTGTACTGCTATTTCAAGTATCTGTTTTTTTATAGAATTTAAAAATATTCTCTTAATAATTCAATTTACACGAGCAAAATTGCATAGAGGCAATTATTTGCATTTATATAATTCTCTAATCAAAAATTGTGATCATGTAAAAATTTCATTACAGGGTGGCTATTTTTATAATAGTAATTTCCATCATAACTATTTATATAATTATTTTTATTAGTGAAAATTTAATCAAAAGGCAAATAATAGATAATGTAGAGTGCTGACATTCTTCTTATTATACACTGAAAACTTTATTAAGGTTTCTTTAACGTTATAATTTCCTTTGCTCCTGAAAAAATAATAAAAAGAGTAGTAAAAAAAGTAGTAGGAAAACTGCGAGCGGAGCGCAGTACCAGCAAGAAAACTGAGCGAAAGCGAGGAATTGCTGTTACAGTAGTTTCCCTAACTACTTCATATATAATAGTATATATATATATATAGTATATTATAATTATTATATTATATATACTTATATATATATATATTATATAATATATATATTATATCATATATATATATTATATAATAATATATTCCATTTTTTAATTTTTCTTCAAAAAAAAAACAAAAAAAACAAAAAAAAAAAAAAAAAAAAAAAAAAAAAAAAAAAAAAAAAAAAAAAAAAAAAAAAAATAAAAAAACAAAAAAAAAAAAAACAAAAAAAAAAAAAAAAAAAAAAAAAAAAAAAAAAAAAAAAAAAAAAAAAAAAAAAAAAACAAAGAAACATAATAAAAATAACACAGTATATATATAATATAATATAATATATATATATACTAATTTGAAAATATACATAATAATATAATAAAATATTATAATATTATATGTAATTATTTTTAACATATAATAAAAATATAAAATATATAATATTATAAATCTAATTTAACATAAAATAGCTCTAAAATATAATTAACTAATATATATAATATTATATAATAAGCTATAATCGTAACATAAGATGGAAATGGATGTGAGGGAGCGATGAGAAGGAAACACCTACGAGAAAATAATAGCAATAAACATATAGCAGTAATGAAGAATGCGATATTGAATGTGTGGGGTTTTGCTGTGCAAGAGAATAGGTATTTGGGAATGATGGTAATAATTGGTAAAGAGAGGAAGTAAAAGGGTAAAGTCGATAAAGTTGAAAGTTATATTATGAGTATTGTAGGTAAGATATATGCTGGATATTTTGACCGAAAGATGCGATCTAGTGACTAAAAGGACTGATTGTGAAGATTCAAGGTGCAAATGCTATTAAGAAGTTGATAGAGGATAGAGTGGAATCAAATCATTTAACATGGAAACAAATGATTGCAGGAAAAATGAGGAGAAGAAGAATAAATTGAATATATAGTTTTTAAAAAAATTTGCAACTGCGGTATGATAGAAATAGGAGCTCATGGCAGGTGTTAGCTGAATATATGGGTATAGTGGAATAAAATTAAAACTGAATGCGAAATCAAAGGAATGTATGAACGATTCGATGAAGAACGATGGATGTAAGAAAATGAGAGTCAGAAAATAATGGTATAGTATTAATAGCGGAAGTAGAGGCCAGCGGATTTGTTATGTTTCATGCGTTATATACCCAACTATTAACATGAATGGTATTAGGACAGATTAGAGGTAGAGAAAAGAGATAGACGAAAGAGTGGATGGTGTTAGAATGATGTGAGAATGGAAGAGAAGTAGAGAGAGTAGCCCTACCTATTATATCGGATTAATTTGGATTTGATGTGAGCGAATCTGAAGAGAGATTGAAAGGATTGGTAGAGTGATTTTGTCAGAGGTGTGTAAAAAGGAAGGGTTTGAAGTAAATGTAGATAAGAGGAAGCTAATAATGAAGTTAGTGAGTGAGAGAGATGCCATAATGAGGGTGCCGTCGCAGGTCCCGTGAATTGAACTCTATAGAGGTGTATTTTACTGATGTGACGAGTTTCTTCCATATGAAGGATTAATAAATAGGCGGTTAAGGCTTGGGCTTTGATTTTTTTGACTAATGCGTCAATGCTACTTTACTACATTTACTGTTTCCGGTGCATGTTGCGCACATTACCACCCCAGTCATAATGGGGAGAGAGGTGGAGTGATTAAACAACACAACACACTATATCATAATATATATAAAATATATAAATATATATATAATATATTATTATATATATATATATATATATAATATATATATAATATATATTTAAATATATCATATATAATATATATAATATAAATATATAACTATATAATAATTTATATATAATATCATATATATATATATCAAATACTATAACATTATTACATACTACATGTCAAATAATGATTCTTACAGAGTTTTCGTCTTGCACATTATTCAGATTAGAGAAAATTTGTCAATATACTTCGTAATTTAATATTACGGTAATCAATTTCAATAGCACAATACAGCAAAAGTAAACTAAACGCTGTTGGGGACTGGGACGAAACGAAAATAATTTTATACCCTTCTAAGTGAATGGAGAATGAATCTTCAGACTTGAGCAGTTGTCGCAGGAATACATAAAAATAAATTTTATGACAATATTCGGATTTGGATAATATATCAGAAGCGCTTTGGAATATAAATATTTGTTTAAATTGGGACAAGGTTTTACTGCCATTACCTTCTTCTAAAAGAAAACATTTTTAAAGCTGAACTGCAATTCTGCCCTCCAAAATCTTCTAAGTCGGATCGATAGATTTTTTGTAATAATTAGCTGATTTAATGATGTTGATCTGGTCGTTCGGATGAGATTTGATAAGATTAAAACTTTATCTAAAATTCGCTGTATGGAAAAGCTTCTCCTATTTAAATTCTGTTGACAGAAATTTATCTAAATATAGTATTGAAGCTTGCTTGAAGAATGCATATTTGATAAATTTCTTCATATTCTCAGATCTTAGTTTAGATACATTCTTGATGTTTTTTTGTGTAAAGATTTTCAATTTTTCTTTGGCACAATTTTCGTAGCTTTCAAATGAACTTTCAATTTCTTCCATTAAGTTACACAGGGAGTTGTGCAAATTAATAACGGTGGCCACATCCATATCTTCAGATTGCAATTTTTTATTTACAGAATAAAATCTTTCAAGTATTGGTTCCCATATTACAGACAAAGAGTATTTCATAGGAAACTCAATTTTTTCAAAATTCCCTTTGCCTCTTCCTGAATGACTGGTCTCTCATTATAATTTATCTCAGATACAGAGTTATAAGCCTTAAAAACTAGCTATCCAAACATTTTGTATTAAGTTTTGTAAAAGCTTTAGTTAATCAAGCTGACCCCACCATTGTCCCCACAATGTGTTTATGACTAGTATATTTAATTCTTATAGAGAAAGATTCTAAATACGTCCCAACGATGGTAGACCCGAGAAAAAAAAAAAAATTATAAAGATTCTGAACAAGCAAAAAAAGAAAACCGCCTGTTTACAAATGTGGCAGAGCTAGATCCACTAAAATAAGGGAATGAGCTGAACATGATATGAAAATGCTAGATGGTTGACCTCTTTAATTCTTGCCTTGCAGGCCAGGAAATATATTCCCTGACATATTAAGCCAGGCATTATCATATGTTTTGACCCCCGGGACAAACTTGTTTATTTCCATCCTCTTCTAATTTTT